>WUAT03462993.1:0-16294 GCA_010015005.3 Ulmus americana
TCCATTTTTGTGTTAATAAACCCTTTACCAACACATAAATATGTGTTGGTAAAGGGTTCAGCATTTGACATTTTGGCTGGAAAAATCCCGCCTCCTTTTTATGTGATGGTACAGCCTTTATCAACACATATTTATGTGTTGGTAAAGGCCCATCCCATATTATGTGTTAGTAAAGCCTTTACCAACACATAATTATGTGATGGTAAAAGTTCCATTTTTCGAAAAATCCCGCCCGCCCGCCTTATGTGTCGCCTAGTATTATGTGTTCGTAAATGGTTATTTATGTGTTGGTAACGAGTCATTTACCATCACATAGTTATGTGACGGAAAAAGTAAGTGTTGTCAAAAATCAATTCTGGCGTAGTGACTTACAATTTTTATTTGGATTAAATGAAAAGACCGAAAGGTGTGTGAGAGATGGAGTTTTCTCTAGTGGTGGTCCTTTCCTATCAAGGAGTGAGGAGGAAATGTTCTACCTATTGGAGGACATGGCGAATTTTGATTATCAATGGCATCTTAGTCAACACAATGTGCAACGACATAGGTACCCTTTGGAGGATCAAATTCAAGCATTTTTTGAGAATCAAACTAGGTTCAATAAAGATTTTAAGGGCAAATTGGATAGGATCACTAACGTTATATTCAAGCTTTGGCAAGATAGGTTGCTTGTTGATTCAATGATAGATGCAGAGCCAACGGAGCAACAGTTGAATGATGAACCAAGTCTTCCGAACATTAAACAAGTGCCATCACCAAAAGAGCCCGAGGAGTGTGTGTTACCTATGACATCAATATCCCCACAACACACTCCTAGCCATGCCAAAATATTATAGCTTCCATCAATCCCAAGCTATAGAGAAGTTCCACATTTTGTTGATTTTTTGGACATACAGCCACCCACACTTTTCAAGCCAATTAATATTGTGGCCGTATTGCTAAGAGTTGTTGACTATGCAACTCTCCACATAAAAAAACCTCTTTTTGAGTATTTACCTTAGAAAAATTTTGTTTTTTTTATTGATTTTTATTTTTATGTTAGGTTTAGTTTTTGTTATTTTAAGATTTTTATTTTTATTTTTGTTTTCTAACGTTTGTTGAAATTTGAAGGAGTTTCCAGTTGGATCTATTTTTAGAACTAGATAATTCATCAATTTTGGCAGTGAAGAAATCCGAATATGGGAATGTGGTAAGCATGGAAATTGTGGGCCTTCGAGTTAGCTTTCCAAGGCCATGAGAATTAGCTCATTTGGATATTTGTAGCTCCAAATATCGTCAAAATACTAGACACTGCTCTTTTAGAATTTCAGGGACATTTTTCTTTACTTTCTTCTTTTATTTCTTCATTTTATCCATGCATTGGGGACAATATCGAATTTAGGTTGAGGGTAGGGAAATGTGTCCATTATTTTGTTTTTGTTTTTACAAAAAAAATTTGTTTAAATTTTTGAATTTTTGTTTTAGTTGTCAATTATAATTAGTTTTGTGTCTAGTATTAGTGTTTGAGTTAATTCACATATCAATGATGTGATTAGATTGTGATAGCATGTAGCTTTTAGAGGAAGTTAGATGTTGCTTTGGTTTGAGAATGATTGTTAGTGTTGATTTTTGCTTAGTTTGAGACTCTTTGGTTATGTGGTATGATTGCATGTTTAATCTAAATATTTAGAGAAGTTTTATGTGTGAATGTTTTGTGAATATTTTTGCAGTCTCGAAAAGTTCTATAACTTATTTGATATTTACTTAAGGCGAAATATGAGATTCCATACTATTTAGGATATGATGGATGTCATCTTTGGACCGTTTGAACCTTTTAAGCCTACCTTTGTTATATTTATCGTTAACTACCCATTTGAGCCATATTGAAAATATTTAGCCTTGTTTCTTTTTATTAGCCTATTTACTTACGTTTATGAGTCTTAAAATATTTTATCTTTACCTTTCTTTTAAGAGAACTTAATAAGAAATGCAACTTTTGTTGAAGAAGTACTTAAAAGGAGTAAGGGTGGAAATAATTAAAATATTATTACCCCAACTCAAGTACAATAATGAAGATAGGTTTGGGGTTGTGTAAAAAGAATAAAGAATGAAAAAGGAGATGAATAGTTATGTGCTAAAAGCAACAAAAAAAAAAAAAAAGCTATAATAAAAAATTGAGTGCAAAGTGATTGAATAATAAAGAAAAAAAGTATTGATCAAGTAAAAGAAGAGTAAAAAAATAGTTGAAAAAATGTTGATTTGAAGGTTATTTTAGTGTTTAAAAAGGTTGTGTTTAAAATTAAAAAACTAAATTCTTTTACTTGTTTAATTCTTCCCGTTCTTTCTTAACATTTACCTTAACCTAACATTACAAACTTTTTAAGTCCTATTGATCTGAGGTAGTGTGATCTTTCTACGTTAGTGGAAAATGATTTGAAAAGTGAGTCTATGAAATTTGATTAAAGTGAGCCTATGCGCATACATGAGGTGCATAAGACACATGATTGCAACATTTCAAAACAATTCCAATGAGTAAATGGTGTTAATTTGAAACTAAAGAGTAAAAAAAGAGAAATCAATTAGCAAATAAATGTCTAACCCTCACTTAATACTCAAATGTGTCTAATTTAATTCTATTGCAAGCAAAAAAAAAGTGTTAAAATTAATCATACAGCCTACCAAAACCTGACTATGAGTTTCATGATTCAATGATTAATACTTGTATTAGCAAATCTAAAGATAGTGGTTAATAAGGGAGATCATATTTGATAGAAGTTGACAAAAACTAACCATATGGGGGAGGAATAGCACCCATCATACCCATATTCTCAACCAAGAATTGGACAAGAAACCCGCCAAAATAAACAGCGTAAGCAAGGCATGGAATTTGAGGAATCACATAGAGCACTACTGACCTGAAAGAAACAATATAAGAGAGACCAAAAGGTTTTGTAAAAATGATGAAATAGACTTAATTGGAAAAAAAAATTGTAAAAAGGAAATAGAGAAATAATTTGTAGAAATGAAAAAAAAAAAAAATTGAAACCAATATCTAAGCGATGGACAACCATAAGATTTAGGTTTATTGGCATGATTCGTCCCTGAACTTTGCAAATAATGGCAAACAGATCCCCAGATTTTTTTTAGTACAAACATTCCCCATTTTTGTACAGAATGTTTCTCAGTTTTCCCTTGATCGTTAAGGCCCATTAATGGCGTATGTGCTGCCACAAAATCGTGACACATGGACTTTTTTTTTTTTTAATTGATGTTAAATAATAATAATTATTATTATTATTATTATTATTTTACTTTTTCCTTTCTTTTCTTCTTCATCTCCTTCTAACCCACCTGCATTTCTCTTGTTGGACACCACCATGTCCCCTCTCCTCCACGTCCATCTTGGTGAAACCCAAATCTTGTGGGATGATTTTTTGTAAAATAGGGAAGTTTTGACCTTTTGGGTAGATCGAACCTCTTCCTTCTCTAAACCAACCACCCTAAATAATGAATTTCAACAACCAATTGAACTTCTCCATTTTGATGGAATAATGTAGTTCTATTGTAAAAATATGCGATTTCTTTTAAAAATCATTGAAAAAATCCATATATATCAATGGATTCGGCATTTCTAGAAAAAATTAATTCGAAAAAAATCACAATTAATATAGATCCTACGTTAATTTCCCCTATTTCCGCAAAATGATAAAGAAATCCTCTTGTTCTAAGTCAGAGTTCCAGAGAAAAACAAGTCTTTGTATGTTTTGTAAGCTATCGAGGTTATAAACAATAATAAGAGAAAAACAATTTGAAAAAGAAACTGGAAAGTTCTATTCCAAGCCAAACAAGAATATATTGGTCGAAAGAAGAGTCACTCAAATCACCAACAAGCAATATTCCAATGCACTAGGAGCCAAGTACAACCAGAAAAACCCTAAATAAAATTAGAAACAATTTGTCACATTCTGGTAAGAAATAACCAGTAGAAAAATGCATATTTTATAGCATCAATGATCATCATCATCAACCTTTCTTCAATTGCAATTCTAAATTTTGAAAATCTAGCTATTATTTCGGGAAAAAAAATAATCTAAAACCACCTTGATCAATTCCCTAATTTTCTTCCATTTTCCAACAATTTAACGGCAACCAAACAGACTCCACATTTGACAAACAAGCACATACCAGGAACACTGATAAGAAAGATAATTTGGGATTTCTAGAAATTGGCTTTCTGGAAACCAACCCTATAATGTGCGAGATTCCTTTTGGTGAATCGCAAAACAACATTTGAAGAATCGAAAAAACTCTTTGCGAGAAGTGGGTTGGAGAGAAACCCACGCATTTTCGTGAAAATGGTGTGTTGCGACTGCCATGATAAGCATGGTGGGGAAGTTGGTGTGTGATGGAGGAAGTGAACAAGTGCTTTTGGGAATGGGTTTGGACTAATTTGGCAAGGGAAGTGAAAGGCTTGTATGGGTGTGAGGTTGAGAATGGAGGAGCCAGAGTTTAGAGGACAAATTGGAGGCAAGCTTGAGAGAGAGTAATATCTATATAAACCCAAGTCCCAAATTTTCTTCCTCTTTGTTTTAGAGCTCAAACATAAACCCATTATTTTTCATTTCTTTTTTTTTTTTTTTAATTTGATTTCTTTTATTTTCATTTACATCAATTAAAAAAAGAAAGAAAGAAATGTCCAAGTGTCATGATTATATGGCGCCACATACGCCACTAACAACCCTTAACGGTCAGGGGCAAATGGAGCAACATTTCGTACCAAAATAGGGACAGTTTTTACTTAAAAGAAGAAGAAGAAGAAGAAGATTGGGGATATGTTTACCATTATTTGCAAAGTACAGGGACTAATCATGTCAATAAACTTAAGATTTGTAATGCGATTAAATGCAACCTATAATTTAACCTTACTTAAAATTTATAAAATTATCGTCTTGTGTAGTATAATGCAAGTAAGGGTATTTTTCGCAGATGATTGTGAATTAATCTAAATTAAATGCTTAATTGTATGCAAATAAAAATAAATAAATAAAATCCTAAATATAAATGAATGCAAAATATATATATATATATATATATGAATGTGGGGTTTTTTTTTTATATGAAAGCAAAGAAAATAAAAGCAATTCATTAAATGAAGGAGAATATATAAATTAACAACAGTCAAGGGATCACCCTCTACCACTAGACATGAATATAAAATCAATAAATGCAATTCACATGTAACAAACTGAAATTTGCCATAACTTTACTCATCAACTTGAAACTTCTCTAGTGAAAACTAAGGGAAATGTTTTATTTATTTTATTTTATTTTAAAAAAAAGCTTTAGCTTAAAATGTATGGACATATAACACTTCGTAAAAATCAAATTTCAAAATCGCTTTGTCTTGTTAAAGCCTTTTGGTGATTTCAAAATGTTTTAACTAGGAGAAATACTCATAGCTCCCAATGTCCTGGTAAACCCAACTATCACCAACATTTCTTAAAACTTTGCAAAAGTTAAAATAAATATAAATATACAACTGCTAGCTGGATGCTAGACTAATAATTACATAATCAAATAGATTATTAAATTGCAAACCCTTTTTCTCTAAAGCGGAAATGAATAAAGCATGATGGCATTTCCCATACCGCACCCTCTGACATGCGCTCGCCCAGTTCTTCAGATAGTCTATCATCACATTACAATGTGGGTAACATCACTTTGTTACCTACAACACGAACGTAAAAATGAGCCGAAGTCCAGCAAGTACAAACAATCTCATAAAACAGTACCATACATTTGTTATGTGCACACAAAATCATCTAGTTCACAAATAATCATAATACGTAAATACATATACATTACATAAGTATTCTTATATGCAGACATATTCCATTTACCATAGACTCTTTTTGTACTTCATTATTCTTATTGGTTTGGGCCCCGTGTACGTACCTAGCACGCAACCATGGAGTGTCCCGGGGAAGCTACCTAGGTCCAACACAAGTCCATAGCCCGTCACATTCTAAAACAGGTATCTAAGTGTAACATTCTCATATTGCATTAACAAGAGAGATGTTCGTGGCTGGTATCATCTAATATTGAAAGAATGCCATCAAGCATTGTATGAATGTGGGTAAGACACAATCTAGAATCTTCTAATTTATTTTAGCTTCCATTTTTAACTTTCTAGTCTCGTTATTATGATTCGTCCTTTATGCATATTAAACTTATATGAAAGACTCTTCTTGAAAGTTAAACAAACTATGTACGCATGTATACTTATCAAATAAGGTATGTCCCTATAAATATCATATTATGCATTAACATTCATCAATAATCCATCGTATATCATACATTTATAGATAATCACACTAATTCATCCATTACAACACATTATAATCACTTTCACATTGCAATCCATATATCAAACATATTGCACAACATTTATGGAAATAGTTTTTGTTCGTGTTGTAGTGAATTGTACTTACTGGTTTGCACAGTAACTCCTACTTTTCTGTTTTTAAAAGGTTTTGCCGGTGATCCTGTTAAATACACTCTCAAAATTAGGGTGTATTTCAAAATATAAGGACTCACTAAACAATATTACCCAATATGCTAACCCGAGAACTTCCTAACTCTTAAGTCGTTCGATGAATCGTTCTTCTAATCGTTAAAAATTTTCCCTCAGGCTTTAGTTTGTCCTCTTCTCAACTTTCGTAAACCTTGTTCTATCTAGAAATGAGTTTCTAAACTTTGACAGACTAACACATTAATTCCTCGGCTCAGGTATCTTAACTCGGCCTTTAGGCATCGATTAAATTAAAAACTCAATCAATAACATATGTTATGACTGACTAATACGAGCAAATAGTACATTTAAAAAAATTCTCTAGAAAGACTATGTGACATTGATTAATGTATGTCTCTTTATACAACACTACTTAATTGATACGATTCCTAGGAAAAGCATTGGTATTCCACAAGTGTCATCTTAAGTACCAACCTCCTTAGATAGAATCTCATTAGGTCGTATTATGCGGTATTTAGTCAAAACCAATTTAAAACTGTTACTTGCTCTTACACCCTTTCAATTTTAAAAGTTATTAGTTTCACCTTTATTTAAATTTTTTTAATCTTTTGAGCGTTTAATAATTAAAATTAATGTCCTCACTCATTAATTTTTCTCTTATGCTATATTTTGATTTAAATCCTTAAACACTTGAGTAAATCACTTTCTTATTTATCAAAAATATTTAAAATAAATATTTTCTCTTTATTCCATTAACAAACTTTCACTTAGTTAGTTCTTAATAACCACTAATTAATTATTCTTAATAATTAATTATCTTTCTAATGTTTTTGCTATAATTTACAAATTAACTACTTTTAATTAGTAAATAGATATGTTAATAATTTATCGTTGTAAATTAGCGGTTAATCAATTCTCTAATTACCAACTAATTTATCCTTCTAATTAGTTGTACTTAATTACTTCACTGCGTAACTATTATTTATTAGTGAGTATTTGTTTCACTAATTAGTTGTTATTAATTACCAATTGATTGTTTACCAATAATCTTTACTAATCAATAACTAATTACTATTATCGTACTACTAATTATTTCTTTTCAAATTTCAATATCTATTCTCCATTTTATATTTATAAATATTTTCCTTTAATATTTATTTGAGTTACCACAAATCAAATTAATGGGCTAAGCCCAAATTTCTTTTATTTTCTGTTTTGATTTAAATTAAACCCAATGGGCTGAAAGCCCAATTCTTTTCTTTTTACTACAACATTATTTTTTTAAAAAAAAATTTTAAAACATATTTATATAAATATATTTAATCAATTCATTTTTAAAACTAATGCCACCTAGACTAAATGAATACATTAACTATTCATCATCTTCATCTCTCCTTCTTCAGGTCACCGATTGCAACAGTTCATAGACCGAGCAGGAAGCCAGCTGTAATGACCGAATTTATGTGTCCCAATTAAGTAGGACAAAACAAGATAAGGATGAATAGGCCACCTCAACTCCCTACACACCGATTTGGGACTTGTGCAAACCACCTCTCCCAGGCCCTGATAGGATATTTAGTAGATATTTAATAAGATATATTGTATATATTATTCTCCTTTTTTCTATAAATAAGGGAATACAACACATTGTAATGGGGATCCTTTGGTTTTTCCCTTCAAGAAACTGAGTTCTCTTGTGTTCCTGCTTGTATGTTTTCTTATATTGTGAGTTTGATCTAGCAATCCTTTAGTTGATGAGATTCTGTATTGTTAGTCAAAATCGGTTCTAACAATTGGCGCTAGAATGAGTGTCCTTTGAGTGGTTCAACAAGACTCCCCAACAAAATTCATTAGTCAACACCAAGTAAAAATTGGGTTTCTTGACCCAAGTGTCAAATTTCAGATTCCAAGATTGCTTTATTCAAGAAGACTGGGAGGTTGCTACCCAAGTTACCCCAAGGGGTTCAATCAGGTAGAGCGCACCCAGATCATCCTATTTAGCTGCACACCAGAGCTTTTCATGTTTGTTGGAATACATCCAATATATCATCGGCCGAATTAGGTTCAGGCGATGGAAATTACCCTCGATGCTCAAAGAGAAGTGAGGAATTCACTTGTTTGGTTATTGGCTCGTTGTTCGGGGCTTTATTTGTTTTAATCCTAAATACACATTTTCCTGAGCAGAGATATCCGAATGGAGCAATTCATAAGTTACAGAACACAAAAGAGCAGGAGAACTAATTCGGACAAGATTACAGACGAGCAATTATGCCTGAATGGAGGTTTCATAACAAATGTGCTACATACTAAAAGTCCTGAACATGATTTAGCATTCGAACTAGATCCATGAAATGAAGGAGACGGACACACTGGAGACTGAAAAGGTTTCAATCACCAAAGAGCTGTGAAGATCTAAGGTTGGATAAGTTCCACCAGTAACCGACAGATGTTTCACCTGAAGTCACGATTGAGAACCAGACATCCATTGCCCCCCATCATTGCTAGCCATGGTATCTTGTGGGCATCCGAACTTGATCGCTTGAGTCACCAGCCGCCATGCACAGGGTACCCAAGCATGAGCTCGGTTTCCTCATCCACTTGTAGTTCGTAAGGCAGCCCTCACATTTTTTTTATTCGGAGAGGAGCTTGCCCACTGGTACGGCGTAGCTGTCGCCAACTGCCTGAGCGACACCTTTTTGTCACTCAAACCAATCGCCAAGTGCACATGGTGTTGGTTTTGCAACTGGCTGAAGTCGACTTCTTTGCTCTACCTCCATTCGCTTCGGTCACCTCTTCTTTGATCAAAGCGAACCGACTGGTGACTCACCACCACCCAAGCAACCCAGTCGGTATCGTTGCAAGAGCACGAGCAGGAATCTACTCAGAAGGCAGAGATGTTTGGTGTTCTAATCGCTGGTAGACTGGGAAGGACTCGGGAGGTGTAGCGCATTTCACCAAAAGTAAAAGGTAAATTCCTATGTTATCACATGTATATATTATAATATTATAATAATGATTACATCTACTAGTAGAGTAACAAGCTATTTAAGAGGTGCATTAACTACCTTTTTTTTTTTTTCGGTGAGCCTATTCGGTAAGACTAAAAAGAAAAAAGTTTTCCCTGATGCCCAAAGGCAAAGGCAAAATAAATAAATAAATCGTACACTTTTTATGGAGATGGAGCTTTGTCACCTCGTGGTGTTCGGAAATATATATATATATATATATATATCCGCCACTTTTTGAAACAGTCATTGAGTTTTGACACTTTTAGTGTTATTCAGCTTAAAAAATAAAAAATGAAAATTTCTCGTTAAATGAATTTTGGCTGTTTTGGAGTCTGAATCTTTCCCAAATGTGTTATTAGAAAGGAAAAAAATTCAATACGTCCCTTTAGATGGACAGTGATTTGTCACTTAATGCTGTTCGGTCAAAATTTTGGAAGAACTATTCGAAAAGGTTAAATAAATAAATAATAATGATAATATCATTTCACTGCTCGGGCATGGACATTGTGCTTTGAGACAATGTAAAAAATTTCAATATATATATATATTGCAAATAAATAAATAAGCTTCTCATCAGTTTTTATGTTTTGAAACTTTTTGGGTGGTTATTTCCAAATCATGATGAGTTCATTTTAATTTAGAAGTCCAAATACAATATTGGAAGAAAGCATAGAGAAATCCTCATTTAGAAAAGGACCAGAAAAATTACTATAAAAAACAATATATATATATTTCATTTATTATTATTTATTATCTATTATTATTAATCTTGTTTCATTTATAGTGAAGTAAGAAAACGTTAAAAATGAAATTTATTGATCGGGTGAGAGCACTCCCGGATCACCATTTTTTGTTTGATCGGGTTTGAGTGCTCCCAGATCGCCTTTTGAGGTTCGATCAAGTGAGAGAATCTCCCGGATCACCATTTTTGGTTTGATCAGGTTAGAGTGCCCCCGAATTGCTCTTTGCGGTTCGATTAGGTGAGAGCACCTATCGGATCACCATTTTTGGTTTGATCGAGTTTAAGGGCTCCCAGATTGCCCTTTGCAGTTTGATCAGGTGAGAGCACCTCCTGGATCACCATTTTTGGTTTGATCGAGTTAGAGTGCCCCCAGATTACCCTTTGCAGTTCGATAAGGTAAGAACACCTCTCGAATCACCATTTTTTGTTTGATCGAGTTAGAGTGCCCCTGGATCACCATTTGAGTAGAGCACCCCTGGATCACCTATTCAAATTGACTGGGAGGATCACTCCCTGGATTGCCCTTTGAGGCTAGATCGGGTAAAGCACCCCCGGATCACCTATTCGGATTCATCGGGAGGATCACTCTCTGGATCTCCCTTTGAGGCTCGATCGGATATAGCACCCCTGAATCACCTGTTCAGTTTGAACAGGAGGATCACTCCCTAGATTGCCTTTTGAGGCTTGGTTAGGTAGAGCATCCCCCAATCACTCCCCAATCACATATTTGATTTGACCAAGACGATCGCTCCCTAGATCGCCCTTTAAGGCTTGATCAGGTAGAGCATCCCTCGATCACTCCCGGATCACCTATTCGGTTTAACCGAGACAATCGTTCCCTGGATCACCCTTTGAGGCTTGATTTGGTAGAGCACCCCCATATCACCTGTTTGGTTTGACCAGGAGGATCCCTCCATGGATCGCCCTTTGAGGCTTGATCAGGTAGAGCATCCCCCGATCACTCCCGGATTACCCTATTCAGTTCCATTCGATGAAAGCACCTCCTGATCACCTGATTTGGTTTGATCAGGCGAGAGTGCTCCCCGATCACCCTATTCGATTCGATCCAGCGAAAGCACCTCCTAATCAACTTATTTGATTTGATCTAGTGAGAATGCTCCCCGATCACCCTATTCAGTTTGATCTGGTGAGATTGCTCCCCAATCACTCTATTCGGTTTGATCCGGTGAAAGCATCTCTTGATCACCTAAAAGCACCTTTTTGGTGTCGAGCAACCTTGATATGAAAGGATTGGGAGGGCAATCCCCTAAGAGGCTTAATTGCTGTAAAGGCTTGTTGACTGTACAAAATGTTCAAGTTTACTTTGAATCAATCGTTATGATTTAGTAAGTTGTCTGGATAGGTTTGTATGTCCGGGTGTGAATGAATGAGCAAGCCTGGGCCTATGCCAGACCAAGAGTCTGATGCCATTGATAAGGATGTTATTAGGCACCTTGCTCGAATAAATACCGGACTAAGAGTCCAAAGCTAGATCAAAAAGTCTGGAGCTAAACCAAGAGTTTGATTTCGAATCAATAATTCAATGCTAAACCGAATAAAAATTCAAAACAATAGAAAACTTCAAAGATTGAATACGTTGAGATAAAACATTTCTGGGATGAAATGAGTCCCAATGTCCATGAGACTAAATTGAAATAAAACTTGGTATTAGTTGTGGCAAAAGCTCTTCCACAAAGGTTAATTCTTCCAAAAATTCAGGTTGTACTAGCAGGATAAAAGTATTCGGATCAATCGATTGGGAGCAATTAAATTTGCCAGAAATTAGGAACAAGCCCCTTCATTGCAAAGCAGTAAACAAACTTGGGGAAGAGTTGTAATGACCAAATTTACATGTCCCAATTAAGTAGGACAAAACAAGATAAGGAAGAATAGGCCACCTCGACTCCCTACACACCGATTTGGGACTTGTGCAAACCGCCTTTCTCGGGCCCTAATAGGATATTTAGCAGATATTTAATAAGATATATTGTATTGTATTATATTATTATCTTTTTTTCTATAAATAAGGGAATACAACACATTGTAATGGGGATCCTTTGGTTTTTCCCTTCAAGAACCTGAGCTCTCTTGTGTTCTTGCTTGTATTTTTTCCTTATATTGTGAGTTTGATCCAACAATCCTTTAGTTAATGAGATTTTATATTGTTAGCCAAAATTGGTTCTAACACCAACCAACTGCTGCCAGCTAGTCAGCTTCTCGCCCTTCGCAAGCCATCGCCTGCTGCTCGACTCGAGCCGTGCAGCCTTATTGCTCATGCAGTAGCAAACTCACGTCATCAAGCTTGTCTTGTTTTGGTAGCCCAGCATCGAACGTGTAGGAGGTGTTCACTGCTAACCTCCGATTGAATAGGTCACTACCGAGGCCTTGTGGTCAGCCACCTTTCATTGGTTTTGGTTGCCAACTGCATGCAGCAAAAGCTCATGCACGAGTTAGGCTGTGCATGGTTTCCCGACCCATACAACTTCCATCTCACAGCCACTGCCATGAACCTCCATACCAAAACTGTCATCAGCTTTGACTAGTTGTCCCGGTCTCAACAGTGTGTTTCTCTACAAGTGGGTAGTTTTGAAATGATAACCGCCATGGAAGGAGCATTAAGTTCCTCCACTCTCATTCTCTCTCTTCTTCTAATTCTATCTCTCCACCTTTTATTTCTAACTAGCTTAACCAAACTTAGAAGAGTTTAGTGTAGCTTACCGAGTTGAGCTTTGTTGCTTGCTCCTCGATGTTTCGTCACTGCAACTTCTCTGCTGCTGCAATAGAGCTCCACTCCTTGTTCCTGCTGCTTCTCCTTCTTCCTCCACTCCTTCCTTTATTCTCCTTTTATAGCCTTCTACTTTGTTTAAGTTAGAACATTTACTTTGATGCATCAAGGGAAGGAAGGCAAGGCTATTTATAGCTTGGGCGATGGAACTATTATCTCAGTTAATGGAGGAAGTTCAGTGATTTGTGGGAGGCATAATTATCCCACTTTCATTAGTGGCCAACCCAACACTGTATTAAATTTTAGTAATTCCTTAGGCCATTAATGCAAAAAGAAAACCATATTCATAAAAGCTTTCACGTAAGATTTTTTTTTGTTTATTTATTTATTTATTTTTTTCTATTTCTAATGGGCTTTTTGTCCAAGAAGAGTCTGAAGGTCCTTCTACAATTCTATCCATGTTTTGCGCTTGATCCCATTTCTATTTTTGTTTTGGGATTGAGTCAATTTCTGTGACCTGAGTCTAATCCTACAAATTCCTTTCAATATTATCAAAATAGTACTCCTATTGATGTAAGTACATCTTTGTTTTGGGAAACTTCTCAACGACTTCTTTGTTGGCGACCTTGACAACATTACTCGTAACATTTGATCTTTTTAGATTTTGCTTGTACGAGTCTAATTCCCTTCAGACCTTTCTATTTAGGCTTTATTAAAATAATTTAAATCACATTAGCTTAACACAAAATCAAACAACAATTATTGTCTATTAACTTTATTCAAATTAATAACAAAATCAGTAATTATGGGGCTCTAAATTTCTCGAGGCTTACAATTCTAATTCATTATTCCTATTGGCTATATCGATTCCAAAAATATTTAATTCACTCGATATATTCTGATCTTTTCTTACTTAATCATTGAATTAAATAAACTCTTAATTCAAACCCTTTCCACTAAACAACTTAAACAAGCTCTTTAAGTTTATTGTAATGAAAGCAATCACTGATTCTAAGTAAAAAGTCTGTCACATAATTCCTTAGAAACACTTTGCTACTTTTATCTAGAAAAAATTAGGTTTACACTTACCGAGTTTTCTAGATTAGCACTAAATATATTAACTTAATTAGCTATTTATTCACCCCAAACAATCAAGAGAAAATATTATAAAAGTCAAGTAATAGATTAAATCATAGTCAAATAAAAATAAAAGAAGAGAAAAGTTGTAGAATTTATTAATTAAAAACCATGTTCTAGGGTTTGGAATCACCCTAAATCAAAGAAACATTAACTACTTATTACAATCATGAAATTCATATCAAAATTCATAGGAAGATAGTAGAAAAAGCGAAAATAAAGGCTTATTCGAATTGGGGTTGCTGTAATGGTGAAAACCCAGCTCTTTTTTTTTTCCAAGTCTCATTCTTTAGAATTTTTCCAACCTTTTTAAAAGTCCTATAATGGCCTATTTATAGCACTAGGGCTTCTAGGGGGTGTTTTGGGGATAACATATGAGCTTTGGATGAAAGAAATCGAGAAAATCGAATGAAAAATCAAAAGTTCGAATTTGGAACAGTATCGTGAGCCGTAGCTCGAATTGGTACATGCCGCGACTCGGAGCTCTCTGTTTCTTGTATGGGAGCTTGTTCAGACTGCGGCTTGAAGTTCCTAGCGCTATGGCACTTGAACCTCAATTTTAGATTTTTAAAATTCCGAATTAGCCTTAGGTGTCTTCATGAAAGTTCCAAGGCCACAAAGATCACCTCATTTGAACGTTACAAGAATGTTATGGCCAAAATACTAATAGGTGCTCAAAATCCATCTTGCTCGAAATTTCTTCCATTGATGTTCCTCTTCTTTAATATTCCTAAATCTTGAAAACACACACAAAAAAAAAATGCTTGTGATTTCGAAAAACACATTTATAAAACAATTAAGTAAAATTATATAAATTAAACCTAATTTCCCACAAATGACGTGACGACTCGGAACTTACCAGGACTGTAGAATCTAATTCTTAGATAAATCAGAGTAATTTTTTTTTTGAAACATAATTATAAAATGGTAATCATAGTACTTTAAGAAAATTGAATACTTAGATTATATCACTTGAGAAAATCCTGTTAAAAACCCATTGATTTGCAAAACATTTTTACGTAAGGATAAGAATAAGATCTTCCCTTACAACTTGGTAAATCCTATCTGTCATTTAAAACCTTTTTCTTGCAAGTTTGTAAACATAATACTCATTAATAGTATAGAATTGCTGGCAATGCCAGACTTATATTATTACAAAACCTTAGCAAAATAATGCTTTGACTCTTGTAAAACCTTGTTGCGGAAATATTGAATACATGGTGGACTTTGACTATACCCACCCTTCTAAACATCTCTCGACTAGCAAATTTGACAATCCACTAGTGTTTCCTACAACACAAATGTAAGTTGTGAGCCGAAGTTTAGCAAGTACAAATGTGCTATCTCACAAAAGTGTGCAGTCTACTTAGCGTGTTATAAACACTAAGTGCATAGACTCACAGTAAACATTTTAGACAACTCAGATTATATCTTGTATCCATGATATCAATTATAACAGTTTAAACTATACACTGATAACATATCAACCTTTATAGCAGTTTAAGTACACATTTAGAGTCATGGTATATGAATCAACTAAACGCATATAATGGATTCAATTATCACAGACTCTATAGTTGACATATTATGTAACTTTTAAACCTAATTCCTGTTTAATATCAAATATTATAGTAATGACGTATTCACATGCGATTGTCTACTATTATTCACAGATAATAAGTATGTCAGATATCATAGGACTAACATGTGGACCATATAACAGATAGCAATTAGAGTCATGACATCTAAGCATGTAAAATGCAGACAAAGAGATTAAATGATGAAGATTCTATGATTGAAATTATACGAGCTTTATAAAAACTTATTTTCGTGAAAAGCTCTCTTTAAATTCATTTTTGGGCTCGGATGTCAATACCATGCGCGCCACCGAAGACTTGCCGAGAGGGCCGGTCCCGACGAAATCCCTGGAAGAAACATTCTGATGAAGTCTGCAAAAATGTCCTCTAAAAGAGTAGTGGGTACGACATCATTGAAAACAATTTTTCTTGTAAATCAAAACTTCCCAAATCATGGAACTCATTTTGTAAACATGATAAACTTGATAAAATAAGTAAACTTGTTAATAAAAATCATTGTGGGGAAGTTTAGAAATGTGTTTCATGAATCTTTATTCCTTGTAAACCTCATGGTGTCACTTTATGAAACAGAAATAT
>WUAT03463104.1:0-16287 GCA_010015005.3 Ulmus americana
ATATTTTATTAATTTATTGTAAATCCTATGTTTGAAAAAGAAAATTAATATATATTTTATTATTTTTTTGCGCTATAAATTACGTGTAAAAAAAAAAAAAGAAAAAAAAAACCGACGATGCAACGTTTTGGTTGACGAAAAAATTGTAAAGTGAGCCAATAAGACTTTTTTAAACGTAAAGGATAAAAATTTGTTCCCAAATTTCAACAAAGTTACACATCACTCGGTTCTTGAATTGTCTAGAACAAGCAACGACGTTGTGTTTTGAAACCCAGGAAGGGACACGTGGCGTTCAAACAAATCGAGTTTAGAGCACCTATTTACGTAAGCAAGTGCGAAACGAGGTTTTCATCTCAAGAAAATTGGTGACGATGTCTGTCACGGCAGAGGATAATGACGGCCTTCGTAACTCTATCACTTCGCGATTAGAACCCTCCTCCTCTAAAGGACACGTGGCGATTGATGTGGATGGGTGTGTAAGTTGTGGTCAATGCACACGAGCACACGTTATCACTTCTAGTCATCCATCATGATCATCCAATATACTCACATACACATCTCTCCATTTCATTGCATAAAAAGTTTGACAAATTTATTCGCATGAAGATTCTTTTTTCTTTTCTAAAAATATATAAAATAAAATGAAAAATAAATGGAGGGTTTGAATTTGGTTGTTGAAAATTTATTTCTTTTTTATTTTTAGTTGTTGTTGGAATTAAATTTAATGAAAAAAGAAAAAAAGAAAAAAGTGTAGTTGTTTGTGGTACATAATTTATTTGTTTTTATAGATATTTCATGTTATTCATGTGCTGAAAAAATACACAAACTTGTAGACACCGGAAGTAGTTTGGAAGCTTATCTGACTAATAAATATATATTTTTAGTAGGTTCTTTTATCTAACTATTAATTACAAATATGTGAAGGTTTGAAAATTTTACAATTTATATTTTAAAATTGCATCATCAACACGCTTAGTTTAAGTCTAAGCATGCAAACCTGTCAAAAAAAAAAAAAAAAAACCCTAACCGCGTAAATAAATAAAAATGTTTGCTCAAGTTTTTGACTAATTCCTACAAGAAGTACAATTAAAAAAGTATTTGTTTTATTAAATCTCACTAATTCTCTCAAATTATCAATTAATATCTCGCTATCTAAATGTGTAAAATAAGTATTTTACTTGAAGTTTCAATCATCAAAAAAAATACCACACTTTTAAATTTCCAAAATATATATATATTTATCTTTCTTATTACTTTCAAAGTGACAAATGCACCAAACATATTCTTCATTATTTCTTTAGTAAATAATATTTTTCATATCTTATTATATTAAATATGTCATATTTTAAAGATATTTAATGTGTTTTATAGAATAGTATTAAAAAAATACACTGTTATAAATCTGAAAAAATTAAGACATTGCATGAAAATTTAAAGTCTCTTTATTATTTCATATATATTTTTTGCTCTTTTATAATTTATTATAAAAACAAAGAAATAATTCTAGCATGAAATTTAGAAGAGATTAGCGAAATTTTATCCTTATTATTATTTTTAAAAAAATTCATTTTTTTGATAAAAAGACATGTACTTTATTTAATCAAAGTAGATATGTCAATAAATAAAGCATGAGAGAGTCAAACCGGGCGAATCATCCTCGTTCCATATTATAAGAGAGAATATATGTAAAATTTTTTTTTTTTTAAAATAAATAACAATACTATAAGCTACCGAATTGCAATTAAAATTATAATACTGCAAACTACAACGAAGAAAACCACTCATTGAAGCCTTCATATCCGCGATCAATAAACCTATCTCATCCACAACCATAACATTATCATTAACTAACTAAACAATACAAATACAATATGAAAATGTTTGAGCACACGCTATATTAAATGAAGTAGCTTTAATTAAACATTCACTCAAAGTAACTATTTCAGCCCTATCATATGAACCGAATGGCCTTTTTCATTCCATAAAACTATCCCAGCTCTGGAAGAACAGCACATTCACGTTAATTTCCACAAACTAACTGAGGGCTTCACCATCGTTAGAATATTTGCAATCTTCCTATTTCTGTGAAAGTCATTCACATAATTTTCTGCCTGTTGAGTTGAAATGTCTCGATTCTCTTTTATTTTTCCATGCACTAGCTCATAACGGAAATTCTATATACCCCATGCACAAAATATGAAAACTTTAAAATTATTTGTAGAAAGAATAGAACGTGACATGCAAAAACACTCACAAAATGAATCCATACGACCCTTCTAATGTACCTTCGTAATCTACTAATTTTTCACGTAATCCTGACAACCGGACATAAAATCAAAACATACATATATAATTATGAAAAAAAAAAAAAAACCCACAAGGAACAACTAATTATCCATATGGGAACATAATCATTATGTAGATTAAAGTTATTTTTATTTTATTTTATGTGTAAAATTATGAAATAATCTTGGTGGTTAAATTTTCAAAACTTCTGACTAACTTTATACGAATTTTATGGATTTGTTTTGGGTTGATTAAGGTAAATATGTATATATATGTTATAAAAATCAAAATTGGATTTTTTTCTTTAATGGAACAAATTCCATGATTCGAAAATTTATTCTTATTCCTTCACAAATACATATATATTTTCAGTCAAATATTAATTTTCAATAAATTCCAATATCATGCCTGGTCTATAGAAATATTCTTCCATTAAATTATATATCATCAGAAAGAAATGGAGAATAATGTAATTTCACCAAGCAAAACTAAAAAATAAAATAAAATAAAAAGGAGCATGGGTTTTCTTATTTCTTCCACTTCTTCGCCAATACAGTGAATCATCATCAACATCATCATCATTTTGGGACGTTTTGCGAACAAGGTCCCAAGAGGCAGTACAAGCCTAAACGGACGATCCGACGCTCAAATCCCAAAAACCCTTTTTCTCTCTTCTTTCTTCTTCCTCATCTCCTTCCATTTTTCATCACTACAATAAAAACAGACACACACATATATAATTGTCTTTGTTCTACTCATTTCTCTCTCGATTTGCTAGTGTGGGTTTTTTTCTCTTTGCAATTTTAAGCGATCGGTTTTTGTTTTTCGTCGATGGATTGCTCTGAATAAGGCAGGCAAGGCTCGGTATAGTGTGATTTTGAGAAAAAAGTTTGCTTTTTTGTATAATCTGTAAATAAAAAATTGTTTCTTTTTATCTAATCGGTATACTGAAATATTGCAGATAAATCTTCCAAAAGGCAGTTCTTTTTTTTTATCCAAGTAAATCTCTTTTTTTGTGTGATCATGGCTGTGGCGGAAAATGCACCAAAGTTTGATGATTCTGTGGTATCATCGGGTCCGGATGGAAACAATGATCTTGGAAATCAGGAACCCAGAAACGATTCCGATCAGAATTCTCAAGGAAAGTTCCAGAATCAGGAGAAAGCAGGGAGGCCAACAGCTTTAGTTCTCCCAACTAACCATCACGAGAATCAAATTGGTCAGATGGGAAATGGGTTTGAAGTCAATGATCAGCAGATGGGGATGTCGAAGTCTGGTGGGTATGGGATTGATCAGAGGCCAAATGGGTTGGGAAATGAAGGTGATGATATTAGGGATTTGGAGGAACTACTGTCCAAGTTGAATCCTATGGCTGAGGAATTTGTGCCTCCTTCCCTGGCTAAAAGCCATGGATATCCTTTCGGTGCTCCCTTTGGCTATGCTAACAACCTCTTACTGCACCTTCAGAACGCTGGCAATGGTAATGGGTTTAATGGTAGAAAGGTATATTTAATTTTAGAGAAGGCAATTCTTGTTTGATTTTTGATTTTGGGTTGTTGGGTTTCTGAGAAAATGGAAAAGTGTAGTAGCAAGATTAATGTTTTCTCTTACTTGGTTAGCATTTCTAATGCCTGGTTGGTACTTTTTGTTAATGATTCTGTATAGAAGAAGAACGGCTATACTCAAGGGAGGAGAAGGAATTATCACAAACTGAGTCCAGCTCAACGAGAGGCGATGATCAGGAGGACTGTCTATGTATCTGACATTGATCAACAGGTAAGAATTCTTTTGGGTTGTGGTTATCTCTATTTCTTTGAGGGATTTTGTTTGAATGTGCATTGATTCTTGGGAACTTTTTTCTCTTAATTTTGTACCTTAGGTTACTGAAGAGAACCTTGCTGCTCTTTTCCTGAATTGTGGACAGGTATCATGCTTGAAATTTGCTCATATTTGATCATATGTAATAGTGGATTATGTTTTGTTAATATCTTCTGTTTTTCCCATAGGTGGTTGATTGTCGCATTTGTGGTGATCCGAACTCTATTCTCCGTTTTGCTTTTGTTGAGTTCACTGATGAAGGTAAGTTCACAAGGTGGCCTACTTTCTTGTTTATATATAAATTTATGTATGCTATGCTGAGTTGATTACATGTTTGCAGATGGTGCAAGGACTGCTTTGGAACTGTCCGGGACCATGCTCGGTTACTATCCAGTGAGAGTGCTGCCTTCCAAAACTGCCATAGCGCCCGTCAATCCAACATTTTTGCCGAGGGTGAGGGCTTAATTAGTCATGTTCTTTTTCACCAACTGTTTGTTTGATAAACCTCAGTTACAATTGCTATTTTAAATGCTGATTAGCGTAAAGGTTTTTGTGGTTTCACGTTCTTTTTTTTTTCTTAATTGGCTCTCTTATCGTGATCTTCAGTCTGATGATGAACGTGAGATGTGTTCAAGGACTATTTATTGTACAAACATTGACAAGAAGGTAGAGCTTTAAGTCGCCTTTTAGTTTAATGTCATGGAAGTAGAACTGGCCATTCAGTCCTGATTTATTGTTGTCTGTTGTAGGTTACTCAAGCTGATGTTAAACTGTTTTTTGAGTCACTTTGTGGAGAGGTTTGTAGTTTCTTCCAAAACAATAATTTTGCTGCTGGCTCTTCCATTCTTTAATATATCTCATGGTGTATCTTTTTTCTTCGCACAGGTTCAGCGCCTGAGGCTACTGGGAGACTACCACCATTCCACTCGTATTGCTTTTGTTGAATTCACAATGGTAATTATCTGCTCTCTTGCTGTTCTCATGCTGCTTTCTTAACAGTCATGTGCGCTCCTTAGATACTCATTTCCAGTTCTACGTTTCATCAATAAGCTTTACATAACAACATTTAATTTGTGTTTACAATATCTATAGCCGTGTGTCATTGGTAATTTAAATAATACTACTCCTGGCTACCCTGAACTGTGAATCTTTTCAATTCCTTGTTATTAGTTAGTATCTGAAAGTGTACTAGTTTAGCTCTGAGTTATCTTTATCATCTTTTAGGTCTCACTATAATGAACATTCCTAATTTAATTCATTTGTGTTCCTGCTTCTGCATGTTGTCTTCAATAAGGATAACTGTAATGAAATTTGAATACTAATGGTTGGTTCGAAGAGTAGTAACGATATGTTAAGAGTGAGGAAGAATACTTCACCTTATAAACATTTAATACATTGATAAGGAAAAGAGTAGTTATGTTATGTTAATGTAATGTATTTTCCTAATTTAGTTCATTTGTGTGCCTTCTTCTGCATGTATTCTTCAATAAGGATAACTGTAATGAAATATGAATACTAACGGTTGGTTCGAAGAGTAGTAATGTTATGTTAAGAGTGAGGAAGGATACTTTACCTTTTATAAACATTTGATACATCGATATGACCCTCTTTTTGGTTCTTGTGGGTAGGTGGTACTAAAGACACCTTTTTAATATTTTTGTTTTCCTCCGCCACATATATGCCTTTCGTCTTTGTTTTTGATTACGAGATTGATCTTTCTTACTTCACATGTTCTAGCAGTAAAATGTTAAGACTTATTCTCATACATGTTGTTGGAGTTAGAATTGCTCTATCCCGTTTCTAGACCCTTTCACATTTTCCCGACTGTTGCTGGTGGAGTGATATTCTGTTTCTCACAATATTTCTTCAAACTAACCTGTCTGCAATAGCATAGGAAACTTTAGGGGTCGGTATTCCTCTAGCAGCAGTAGCTGTGCAATAGCATAGGAAACTTTAGGGGTCGGTATTCCTCTAGTAGTAGCTGTGTCTTGATCTTCATCTAACTGTTTGTCAACATCACAGGCTGAAAGTGCAATTGCTGCTCTTAACTGTAGTGGTGTGGTGCTGGGAACTCTGCCCATAAGGTTAGTATAAAAAGGTTTCTTTTTGCTTGGTCTTCATCTGAGACCTATTCATATCTCATTTTCATTGATTTATTTCGATCAATAAACTTTTTTAATTGCTTTTACTTAATGGATAATGCAGGGTGAGCCCGTCAAAGACACCTGTTCGTCCCCGCTCTCCTCGCCCTGTGTTGCCTTGAACCGGCAGCATTTGTTGCTCTAATTTGCTGGCTGATAGATAATATTTACAGATACATACATAGACACAAACAAAACTTGTTAAGGTACTTGTGGTGTTTATCTTTTGTGGTCTGAATTGCTGCTACCTGGTACCTTTGTTGTTACCCGTTGGAAGGATGGGGTTGGTTTAATTTGGTTTTGCTTTTGTAGATTTGGATGGAATTTTGAGGTCTTAAAATGGTTTAACTTTATGACATCTACAATCGGCTACAACTCGATTGATGTCGCTAACTGGAAACTCTTAGAATGAACCTTTCTCCATGTTTCTTTGGCTTTGTTGGTTTTGAATTGTGCTTGTTTGTGTTTTCATCATTTTTCACTTGTTATAACGCTCTATAGATGAAACGATTTGAAAGTCGAAACAGATGCAGGGGCAAAACGGGAAAATTGTTTAGTTTTGCGGGGTATAAAATTCAAGCTTGACTTTTTTTTTCCGACTGGATTTTGAAGAATTATCTAAATGGTAGCAAGAGTGGTTTTTAACTCTTTTTGTTTGTTTGTTTGGATTGAAAGAAAATGGTTTGAACAAGTAGGGTCTAAATTTTCAATTGAAAGACGACAACAATTTCTTGGCTTCTTTATACTATTCAATGGATAGACGTGACAAGTACTTCCGAATTTGACAATTTTTTTTTTTGTTTTGTTATTTTTCGGTTAACAGTATAGGGGTATTTTTAAGAAGGTTGGTTTTGACTTTTAATTTCCTTTTTCGCATTGAAGGGGGCACGTGTTTTTCTAACAAACATGCGAGTGGGCCTTGTATCAGCCCAAATGTTCTTTACTGCACATTTGATTTGGAGTCTTCAACTAATGGGAAATTTTTTAAAACATCTTTAGAATTTATAACTTGACAGTATTTGAGTAAATTAAAAATATATTAGTGTCTGGAACCACTTATTAATGGTATTCACTATATATATCTGATTTTTTTTTTTGGTTTTAGTGGGGGGCACTTAATTGAGTAATTTGATTTGAAATTAGAATTAGTTTTAGAGTCGTTTACTTGAATTAATATTTTGTCTATTTATCGATTCTTTTCATCACTCACTCTCTATGTTAGTTTATTGGAATTTGTACTTTCTGTTAATGTTTACATATGTAGGTTGGAGGTAATTTTAACATAATGTCAATAAACAATAAAATTAGGAGTTTAGTAAAAAAAAAAAAAAATGGACGAAAAAGTATTATTCAACATTTAGTTTTATTTATTAAAATAAAAAAGTTAATCTTAAACTAATTTTTCAAAATTACAAATTTCTCGTTTAACAGTTCTAAATTATTCATCCTAAATAAAATAGGCTGTATATTTTCCAAGGTTCATTTAATATCCAAATAACCCAAATAGTATGATATGGAAGACAATACTCGTAAATGTAAAAACAGACTAAAGGCATGGTTTTGCATGAAAAGTTATTTGCAACTAAAAAACGTGTTATAATTTTAAGTGAACCAAAGACTTGTCTATTGTCTAGTTTTAATCAGTGGAACAGTCAAAATCCTCATCTCCTGTCACTAAAATTAAGCTGCTCACAAACTCCAATCTGAGGCGGTTTCCGGCTTTCCTGCCGCCACTATTCTCCCTGTGTTTGGTGTTGCTGCATCATTCCTAGCATCAATTGTGAACAAAAATTATTCCAGAAAAAACATTTCGGGATAGACTCTTTTGAAATTTAATTTACCAATTTAGATCTAATTCTTTAAAATTAAATATTTAGGCCATATTGAGTGGTCTAAACTTAGGAAAATATAACTTAATGAAATTCATAAATTTGATAGTGTTTGATATCATACATTATCAACTTTCTCTAATGATTTATGCCATAATATTTTTAATCCTAGAATAAGCGCTAGCATATATATAAATTAATAGAAACTTTCGATTTTAAGAGTATTTTATGGCTTCTAAAACACCATCGTCTTTTTATAAGTTCATATTCTATTAAAGAGTATAGGTATCTAAGTTTTTAAACAGGACAATTATAGTACAGACTACTTATTTCTGAAGGTGATTTTAAATTATCTATCTATTTAAGAATGTGTAACAAAACATATATTTCACTGCAATAACAGTTACTTCTCTAAGAGACGTGAATTTTCTACTGTAGAAGCCAAAACGATCCCAAAATAACTATCGATCTCCAAAGGTAAAAATATTGTAAGTTCAAGAAATCATACAAATACAATAAATATTTTGTTGAATTTGACAAATTTTACCATAAGTTAAAGATAAATTACATTCAAAGTGGGTAGCTGTTTTGAAATTATTCCTTAAAAAATTCACGTATGTCATAGGAGTGTATGCCATTTGTGATCCGAAATGACTGTTTTGCAACACATTCAAAAGTCAAGTGATTGATTTAAGACCGTACTCATTAATTAGTGTCATTTACAACTATTTTATCTTTTTAAAATGAGATCTATTTCTCTAAATCTAATCTCAAAAAAGTCTACCAAGACAAATTTCTCATCACAAAAACACAAAAATTAAGGCCTATGCAAGATTGAATAAACTTTGAAAAACAGACTTACAAACATTGTTTGGAGATACTAAACCAGTTGAAGCCGGAGTAGAAACACTTTCTAACGTTTTGGGGTTGGTCCTCGGACTAATCGAACCGTGAGGAGCCAAATACGGATTGCTGCTAAGGTAGACAAATCCAGGGCCTCCATTGGAATAGTGAGATTGGAAGTCTTGCCCACCATAGGCATTGTAATAGTTCTGCCGAAAACAAAACTTGCTTCAACTCAAATGTCATTTTATAAACACGAGAATAAAAAACTTCATAGCTTTCTTTAGATACAAGGAAACAAAAAAGTACTTACCACTGCAAAATTGTCTAGTGGAATAAAAGGGTACCTGATTAAAGTTAAAAAGCAAATTAAAAAGCTTAAAAAACAGATCAAAGAAGGTTTAAATATATGGATGATATAATTCTTGATCTTGTATAATGTTTTATTTAGGAACTATGAATGAAATTAAAATTTGAAAATATACGAGAATGATAGACAAATTTGAGAATTATTACCCGTAAGCCGCGTATTCGGGAATATGTTGATAAAGATACGTAGAGAAACCGTAGAAATTAGGAGTAGCTACCATTGGAATCGTTGATGATGCTCTAAACTTTCCCATTCCTACAAAAAATTTCAAAAGATAATACTAATTGGAAGTGAAAAAAGAACAATTTTTTTTTTGTAAATTTCAATCAAATTAGTAGAACAAGAAACTAAAAATCAAGTTATATGAACAAACCACGTTGAGGAGTGGTAGGATGAGTTTTTTGTGCACCAAAGGCTGCAAGATTACAATTAGTCCTTCTTCCATCGATGATCGGATTAGGATCATCACAAGCTTTCGAAGCCGAATCTCGATCCTTAAACGTCACCTAATCAAAACAATCATATTATTAAACAAACACATAAGATAGAAAATGACTAAGAAAAAAAAAGATAGAGAGATTACAAAGCCGTAGCCTTTTGATCGTCCGGTAAGTTTATCAACAATCACAACAGCTTCTGAGATCTCACCAAACTGCTCAAAATAGCGTTTCATGGTTTCCATTTGTGTCCGCCAAGCCAAACCTCCCACGAAGATCTTTGTGTGGGTTGTGTCACCCAACTGTGAGCCATTTTTGGTTTCTGTGTTCATCGTCTTGTTTGGCCTGTTTGGTTTAGGCATGATCATCACACAATAGAAGTGGAAGAAGGAAGAAGAAGAAGAGAAATATGATAAAGTTATATTGGTAATAAATACTAAAGTGGAATAAATCAATCAAATCATATCAAAATTTTTTTTTGGGGGATTTTTTTCTTAGTAAACTCACTAGGTTTCCACAGTTACGCCTCCTCAGATTCCTCAACGAAGATACCCTTAACGAGAAAACTAATCAATGTAATAATAAAGGAAAAACAGTACCAAAAATAAATAAATAAATAAAGCAAAAACAGTAAAGAAATGAAAGTGGGAGAAGAAAAGGCAATAAAATTAATTAATTATTTGTGACTCTTAATTATTTGTACTTAATAGAAATTTATTACCTCTTTTAAATTAAAAAATCATCAATAGATAGATTGTAGCAAAAAAACATATAACGATTATCCTTATTATAGGAAAAAATATATATTCATACATGTATGTATAAGGAAAATAATGAAAGAGGAGGATCTCCTCTCTCAAATTTGACAAGAAATTCACAAAGTTAAGAATATCATAATATGAATCCTCATTTATAAATATATATCGGTTAGAATCGACCTAGGTGATCTTCTCTTTCATCTCCTCTAAATGATCTCGTGTAAAGTTTATATATATATACTTTATATATTTTCTTTCAAGGAATGAGAATTATTTTATTCTCTTAATTATTTTATGATATTAGAGTTTAAAAAATTCAAACGAATAATTTGTCCGAAAATAGTGAACAAAAAAATCATCAAATAATTTAATTCAAAATTGATGAGTTAAAATAGTTATCATCTGATAGAAGCATGTTAAAAATCTCACACACTATATCAAAAAACATTTTAGGAAGCGGAACATACTGATGTGGCGACCCAATTTTTCTTATAGATTTTTACTTAGAAAACCTAACTTGTTACAAAAAATTAGAGTGAATTTTTTTTTAAAACATAATCAAAATACAATTTAGAAAACTCTTTTGGGTTTTGTAAAGTCTTGTGTCGTTTCAACTAAACTAAGTAAAATCATGCCATCACTATCATTTTCTAAAATTATAGTTGTGCGGAAAGTAAAGGTGCTAGCAAGCCATCAAACTTGCTAGTCTTATAAGTTTACAATCCTATAAGAATATTTACAATCTAATGGAAAATTATGCCTAGAACTTAGTTCAATGCATTTCAAAAGAAATTATAATAAAACATAACTTTAGAATGCTTAAAACAAGTGTAAAGAGAATATTTTACAATAAATCACTGGCGGCGTAATAGCGTAGCAGGTTTGCTCATTTTCCACCTTTTGAACAGCTTGACATCCCATCACTCTTCAATATTGTACTTGCTCATGATACTTACAACACGAACGTAATTCGTGAGCCGTAGCTCAGCAAGTACAAACATATCTCATAAAACAGTGCAATATATTTAATATGCACATACTACAGTTACACAGTCTATTTGCGTTATCAATCAGATAAGCATAACATGAAATGTGTGCACAATGATTCCCTCTACTATGCAGCCGTTATTCAATTCAGCATTCGTTGATCTTAGATTCTATATGGTATTTTCAATTTCTATTGATTTGGGTCATGTGTACGTACCTGGCACGCATGTACTAAAGTGTGTTGAGAGAGCTATCAAGGTCCAACACAAGTCCAGCACCCAACACATCCATTTCATCATCTAGTGAAAGGGGTATTAATGGTTGGTCTCATCTAAGATCGATAATTTGTCATCAAGGATTGAAGAATGTGGGTACGACACAACTTATCACGTTTTAGCTTCCACTATCTGTTATCAAGTCTAGTTTCTAGAATTTACTAGACATGCAATTCCTTATCATTTCTAGACTTAGATGAATGACCCCTTCGAGAGTTATCTAACTGTTGATGCATGTATATTACTTACAAAACATGCCACTATATGCTCTTGTTGTGCACATAACATTTATATAATTATATTGTTATATGCCTTAGCAAATCCAAGTTGTGCACATAACATTTATAAAAAAATATATTCCCATAATTCACTACAACACCACATTCATGTAATTTTTATCACATAACACTTAGCAGTACAACATTGTATTACACATATCAAACATACTGCACAATCACATTTAGAAAACATATTTTGTTCTGTGTTATAGGTAAGGTATATACTTACCTATTTGTAACACTCATGTATAACCTTCTTCTTTAAAACTTAACCTATGCACACGAAGCGTACACTTATTAAAAATCATTAACCAAATTAAGTTTTGGGAACGAATTTTCACACATATGGAATGAGCGATAAATGCACCGCAAATAAATGCAATATCTATTTCATTTAACTCTGACTTAAAGATTAGTTTTATTTAAAAGATTTGATTTAAAGAATTCATTTAAATTAACAAGTTTTAAAGCTTGAAAATTTAATTTTAAACCTAATCTTTTGATTTTGCCCTTAATTTAACAAAATTACACTCTAACACCTATTAACACTATTTTAGTTCAAAACTGTCCAACACGACCATTGTTACCTATTTTATTTATAATTTACTCAATTTTCAAAACAATTTACTTGAAACCAATTTTAAACTTTGTCTAAGATCTTAAAGAATTTATCCTAAAATTTTTCATTAAAAACTATGTCCTGAAATTCCAGTTTATTACTTCTTTTACCCCATTTTGTTTAAATCCTTACAATCAAACCCATCAAACTTTAAAATGTTATAAATCCTTCATTTGAAAACCATTTTAGTTGAAACCAGTTTTAAAAATTTACGAACATCTTTACAAATATTGTGTTAAAATTTTATTTGAAAATAAGTTTATTTTAACTATACTAAATTATTCAACAACTAAGACCAGAGTTTCAGTTTTGACGAAATCTTCCAGTTTAAACAACATATTTTGGAACAAATTGATTAATTAATAAAATAATCCCTAAAATTCCCCAAAACATGTTTTTGTTCAGTTAAAACTTAAATTTTAACTTACAAGGCTTTGCATGTTATTAAAATATTTATATTTACATATTTTAACTTGGTTTTTCAAAACTATTGCGAATCTGCCTTCTGCTGAGCATTTGACCTTTAAAATACTATAACTCAAATGTCACTTGATCATTTGCTCTAAAATTTTCACATATAAAATTAGACTTCTCAAGCTTTAAAACAAGCTATCCTGAGTTAAAATCGGAGTTCATTAAGGCCTTTATAATTCACATGCAAGAACGGGGTAAAAATTTGGATTCTAAACAAATATGAACATAGAAATAAAATCCCTCTTTTCCAAATTCTTGCATGCAAATTAATTATCATAAACCAAGCATAAATCTTTAATATACAAATTTTCAGCAATCCATCCATAAGTCCTTACCTAGAAGCTTGTAGAAATCAAATGGGTTTTTGGCTCCCTTAATCTTGGTTTGCTTGGCCAAAAACTCACCTTGTATGTTTCATATGAAAACATATTAGAATTCAATTAAAAAAAAATTCCAGAAACACACAAGGATTGATCAGGGATTTTCTTACCTTACTTGAGCTTCAATTTGAGCTCAAGATCAAGAAGGTTTGGGTGCTAGAATGGAAGAACACTAGCTTGTTCTTGTGGTGTTCTTCTCATCTAGCTTAAGGGAAAAGAGAAGCGTGTCTAGTGAGATGTGTTTCAGGTCACTCAAAAATGTCCCCTTTAGTTCACTTCCCTTATATGTAAGCTTTTAGCTTGTTTGACTTTGTTATCTCCACTAGCTCATGAGTGGGAGATAAGCTTTTTAATTTGTCAAGCATGCAAGGGCAGATTTGTTCTTAGTTCAACATCTAGCCAAAACTATTCTCATCTCTTGACTCCTAATCCCACTTGCATGATTTGAAGCATGCATGAACAAAACATGTCCATTTACCTCCACCAACTCTTGGCACCACTCTTCATCATCTTGTGTATATAACAATCAAATTGGATTCTAGACATACATTGCTTAGTATGTCTGTATAGATTACTATAGCACAAGTTGGTTAGGACTACGATTGGATAAGTTCCCTCATGGTTGAGCCTTATTTGGCTCAGCCTAGGTGAGGTTTTGTTGTGTGTTGGTTGGATGTGAAGCTCTTGTGGTGACATTGGAGGGCTTGGAAAAACTTAGGGGGAAGGCTGCACCATTTGGTCCAGCCCAAGTCCATGCGGACTGGCTGTATGTGGCTCAGATCTGCTGTTTGGTGGCCTAGAGGGCAAGTTACACAAGGCCAAATACGAGTAAAACTGCTCAGACAAATAACTTTCCGATTGGTAAGTAGGTGGCTAAAAGGCAATTTTTGGCGATACAGAATGTCTAGAAAGGCTGATTGGACCAGATTGGCTCAGAGGTAAGTTGGCCTATCTGGGATGGCACACGGGCAGAGGTGCCTGCCTGGTTGAGTGAATGCACCTTGCATGTCGAGCGGATTGGTGCCTCGAAGTGGGCTGGGCGCTTTGTGCACGTGCATGTGTCTGAGTCCGAGTAGCTTGGCCGAGCGACTGGGCAACGCATGCCTTAGTGTCCGAGCGGATGGCTCCTCGCGTGGCCGTGCGGCTTGCGCTTGGCAAGCCCTTGGATGGGGCAGTCCTAGGCCTTTTTTTTTCCCTCAAATAAATTCCTTTGAATTTTAACCCACCAAAAATTAATTTTAAATTATTCCAACACCCTTTTTAACCCTTTTAATGAATAATTTAAAACTCAATAATACCAATTTGCTATGAAAGTTAATACAACCTTTAAAATTCTTAACTCTTGTCCTCTTTTACAAATTCAAAATCTTACATAGTCGTACTAATTTTCCTTAATTCACATCTAATTACAATGAGTTGGCTTAAATAAGATGGAGATTTTTCTGGGTTTCACAACTGAAAATGAGCAAAGGTGGAGGTTTGACCACAAAACTGCCACCTTAATTACATAAGTATTGTAATACCCCAAGAAAAAGTAGAACTTTAAATCATGTTTTATTGCCATTAATAAAATAATTAATTGGCAATAATTACCAAATTACGGAATAATTACTCAAAATTTCAAAGTAGAATTATTTTGAGTATAGATTTAAATCAAAGGAAATAATAATAAATAATATTAATATTAATACTATTATTATTATTATTATTATTATTATTTGAGAGAATAAAAAGAAAAGAAAAAGAAATAATATTAATATTAATATTATTATTATTATTTACAAAATAATAAAAAGGGAAAAAGGAAGGGAGAAAGGGGGATGCCCCCTTTGTGTTCTCCCTCGCAGATCGGAAAAAACCCTCCCTATCACTGCGCCGCTCCGATCCGTGGCCACCGCCGCGCCACCGCGCTCGTTGCCGTCGAACCACTGCTCGCCGGTGGTCTTTCGGGGTCGCGGTGGTCCCGGTTGGTGGCGGTGGTGTTCGTTTGCTGTGGGTAGCGCGAACTGGAGGCCACGATCGAGGTGGCTCCGCCACCCGATCCTCCTCCTCGTCGACGGCCAGGGTTTTTTCCGGCCGCCTTGTTCCAATTTGCACCAGATCCAAACGGATCTGGATGAGTTCCCTGCTATTTTTGTTGATGTGCCCTTGTTTCTTCACTGGTCCGATTTGCCCCTTTTGGTCGCCGCGGTTTGGTCGTGGTGGGTATGTGTTGGCCGAATTCCGGCCATTGCCGGATATCCCCTACACCACCATGTCTCAATTCGGCGATTTGGTAGAGTTCCTAAAACCCCGAACTAATACTGTGATGTTTACTGAGTATAATCTTGTTTTGGGGGCAATTATGTGATGTTTTTAATGATTTAAGGTTTATCTGATAAATTTTGATAAATCGGGGCTTAATTGCAAAGTTTAATGATGTATACGTATGCGTATCTGAAAACTGAGAAATTCTGTTTTAATAATGATTTGGGGTTTCTGTTTAGATTCCTAGTTTTGTTAGTTAATCCCGAAATACGGATTAAATGATGAATATTTCCGTAAATTACAGAAATTCTGATAAGTTAAGGGATTTTCTGATAAAAACCCTAATTACGTTAGCTAAATCAGCGATTATGGATTTGTTGTTTAATATGCATGTAATTCTGGATTTATTCTGTAATTAATATGTTCGTCTCATCTGAGAGACACCTGGATTATATCTGTATGATTGTAACAGGGTTATGGAAATCCAGTTAGCACGAGAAAGAGTAAATTAAGGGTAGGCGTAGTTTTACTTAGGGTATCAGAAC
>WUAT03463324.1:0-16280 GCA_010015005.3 Ulmus americana
TCGGTGCACACTAAATCCACTAAAATATGCATATTATTGAGATTCTGTATTGTTAAACCAGATTTGGACTTAACAATCACTTAGAATTATTTTCTTTACTTCATTAATTTTCTTTTTCAAGAAGTATTACATCTCGATTTATTTATTTTTTAATTCTAATTAGTTAATATCTTTGGAAAAAATAATAATAACAAATTATTTTATTTTATTTTTTCTCACATTATAAAAACAATTTATGTTAAAAAAATAGCTTTAATAATATCTCCAAAAAATTATTATTGAAATAATTTAATTTTTTTCTTACGTTGATTATTATTATTATTTTTGAATATCTTACGTTGAGTATTTAAGTGGGTTATTATTACCAAAAAAAAAAAAGTGGGTTAATCTTTTCATTTTCATATTAAAGCCAAGAGAATATTGATATTAATAAGAGTGTCAGTGTTATTTTACCGTTACATCTTTTTATTTTAACGCTAAAAAAAGTCCCCAAAAAACTTTAATGCTAAAAATATCAAAAATTAAGACAATAATTATAATACTTTCCCATTAAAAAAAAATTAAAAAATCCAAAAAAACATTTAAAAAAAAAATAAAAATTACAAACGAAAATTTCCCAATACAACAAAAGTTTCATAACCCCTCTTCTCTTCCAAGTTCCAACCATAAACCCACCGGTAGCCTCCATTTTCAAAAGTCTTTTACTACTTCTCTTGGCGAATCCGCCATGGAAGAGGTCTGCGAAAGCAAGGACTTCTCCTTCCCCAAGCAGGAGGAGAAGATTCTCTCCTTCTGGTCCGAAATCAAGGCCTTCGAGACCCAATTGGCTCGAACCCAAAATCTTCCCGAGTACATCTTCTACGATGGCCCGCCCTTCGCAACCGGCCTCCCGCACTACGGCCATATCTTGGCCGGAACCATCAAAGATATCGTCACTCGCTTCCAGTCCATGACCGGCCACCATGTGACCCGCCGCTTTGGCTGGGACTGCCATGGCCTTCCTGTCGAGAACGAGATCGATAAGAAGCTGGGGATTAAGCGCAGAGACGATGTGATCAAAATGGGGATTGATAAGTATAATGAGGAGTGCAGGACTATTGTTACTCGCTATGTTGAGGAGTGGGAATCGATTGTTACTCGAACTGGGCGTTGGATTGATTTTAGAAATGATTATAAGACTATGGATTTGAAGTTCATGGAGACTGTTTGGTGGGTTTTTGCTCAGCTTTATGATAAGGGTCTTGTTTATAAAGGTTTTAAGGTTAGTTTAGTTGTTTTTTGTGATCTGGGTATTGTTATTTTCTTGAAAATGCTTCCCGGTTTGGTTCAGAATTTGAATAGTTGTATTTTCATATTAAGTTGTTTAGAAATTTGTGTTTGTGAGTCACGGATAACGTAAAAAAGTAAAAAGTGAATTTGAATTCTGAAAACACATTCCTGAACTTTGTAGTGGATTGGAAGAGGATTAAATTACCATCAAAATATTAACAATGCTGCGAGGATTGCTACCTTTGCTTCCTTAGTATTTTAATGGATTGTTTTTTGAGGTCACAAAGTTGAGGTTATTTTTTGTTGTGCTGTTTATGCCTGTCGTTAGCTGAATTTATGTTTAATGAGTTATTGCTCTTTTGAGTTTATTATACTTGGTTTTTTTTTATAGCGTAAGATTTTTTCCATTCTTTATTTGGGGTATTTTTGGTTTCCATACTTTCAAGTTGAAATTGAATTTGTATCTCCTTATATTTCACGTATGTTTAAAGTTATCTCCTTTCTCAATTGTGTTGTTGCATTACCTAACTTTAATATAAATTAAAAGTGGCCATATATTTTCTTCTATGGCATAATGGATGGTAGAAAAATAGATTAATGTAGGAATTGTGGGACTAAAAAGCTTTCAATTGTGCAAAACTTACGAGCAATTTGTGCTTAAGACACCAGAGTTTATAACAAGTTTTAAGAATTAAGAGTTTGTGATGGTTAAATTGTGCTTTATGGAGCCCTGTTACTCATTCATATCTGCTACTTTTGATTCAGTGAATATGGCTTACACGAGTATCTATGTTGACACGTCTTCTTATTTTTGTAGGTCATGCCATACAGCACCGGTTGCAAGACGCCACTCTCTAATTTTGAGGCTGGTCAAGAATATAGGGTTTGTTGTCTAACTTTTGTTGGTCTTGTTAGTCATTACTATTATTCTTATTAATTGGTGAATTCAATGCGTGAATGGGTCTGGTGAATTTAGAATCGGCCTTTGTTATGGCACATAGTATATCCATGTTTGTTCTTCTAATTCCTTCGAGTAATGCAGGATGTGCCGGATCCTGAAATAATGGTGGCTTTTCCAATAGTTGGTGATCAACAAAATGCAGCTTTTGTTGCTTGGACTACAACTCCATGGACACTTCCTAGCAATCTTGCTCTCTGTGTCAATGCAGATTTTGTTTATGTGAAGGTTAGCTTACATCCATTATATTTAAAAGGTCAGTAATTGTATTAATTTTTTGAAAAGAATTATTAAATTGAACCAATTATTGATGGAACTTATAGTGCTTGTCATCCTGTTAATAGTTGAACTCTTTGGATCCTCTTTACCTCAAAGCCTGAGTCTACATAATTGCATGTGACTTGGGTGTTTGTTTTATTTGCTCGTGGGGCTTTTAACTAGTAGGAAAAAATTGTATTTTTTCTTTCTTTCATTATTCTAGTCCTGTAATCATTGAGTTTTCAGCTCTAATAAGTAGTTTGGCTAATTTCAGAAAGAAAAAACAGAACAACTAATTGGTTTTTGTTTGACTGGATGTGCATTATGTTACTTGGGAATCTAATTTGAGATGGAAACGTAATCAGGTACGCAACAAGAATTCTGAAAAAGTATATGTTGTGGCCGAATCTCGGTTGGCAGCACTTCCAACTGAGAAGCCAAAACAAAATGCAGTAAATGGTGCTGTTGATGATTCAAAGAAATCGAACGTAAAAACCAAGGGATCCTCATCTGGAAAGAAAGAAAATGTTGAGGTCACATATGAGGTTTTGGAAAGATTTTCCGGTGCTTCACTGGTGGGAAAGAAGTAAGTTCTTGTTATTACTGCTTGATACAATTGTTATCAATTGCTTAGTGCTTTCAAATAGTTACTATTCCCTCTCTCTTTTTTCTGCAGGTATGAACCATTGTTCAATTACTTTATGGACTTCTCTGATACAGCATTCAGAGTTGTTGCGGACAATTATGTTACAGATGACAGTGGTACTGGTATAGTCCATTGTGCTCCTGCTTTCGGTGAAGATGATTATCGTGTTTGCATTGAAAATCAGGTTATCAGCAAGGTTAGCACCCAGAAGCTTTTAGACTACACTATTCCAGGCCTTAAATTTATGTCATTTACTACTGTAAGATGAGCATTTTTTTATGTATTTTCTGCCTCTAATCCATTAACTTTGCGTTTTTCTCATTAACTTGCAGGGAGAGAACCTGGTTGTCGCAGTTGACGATGATGGTTGTTTCACCTCAAGGGTTACAGATTTCAATGGCTACTATGTTAAGGATGCAGACAAGGATATCATTGAAGCAGTCAAGGTATGGTTTATTGGAATATGATTATTGAAGCCGACATAAGAAATAAGTGTTGATCAATTTGAAATGTTTGAGAATTTTTTCATCCTGTGGTACAATTTGCATAACTTAATTTTTGTAATGGATTCTACTTTTCCATTTTGGGCTTTTTTTTTTAGTAAAGCTGCGTGTTGACCAATTTTGGGATACAAAAGTATAGTTATTTTTTGGGTTCTTTATGTTGTAAGAAAAATAGGCATGCAAGTTGCATTCTAGGCAGGATGTTTAGTAAATCTTGTACCCATTAATTTGTCAAATGGTTACTGGTTAATGACTAGTATTTGTGATAATGTAATTATTCCTATTATCTCAGGCAAAAGGAAGACTTGTCAAGTTTGGCACATTTACACATTCTTATCCCTTTTGTTGGAGATCAAAAACTCCTCTAATTTATAGAGCTGTTCCAAGTTGGTAAGTATAATTTGCTACAGCTATACAATGAATGCAGAGGAATAAGTGAAAATATATTCCGTATATTGAAATGAGGTACTTCTGGTAAAATTTATACTACTAAGACTGCCATACAGAATCTAAAAAAAGTAGGCTAACCGATTCGAAAAAATATGCATACAATCAGAAAATAATTTGAAATAAAACTAATCCTGAGAGCTGAAAAATTATTGACTTTTCCAACACATACCTATGGTTTGTTGAGGAGCATTTAAGTTATCTTTATTAATCGTTTTTTTCGTGCTCTCACTGCAAAATTATTTTTCAATCACTACTTCATTGATTATTGCAGCCATATATATCTTGCTTATTTGCTAGGTTTATTCGAGTTGAACAGTTGAAAGAGAAATTGTTAGAAAACAACAAGCAGACTTATTGGGTTCCAGACTTTGTTAAGGTAATTTACATTGCATTAACAGATAAACTATGGAGTTTTCTTTGTTTGAAGACATTTACAGATTTTTAGCTGTCATGTAGGAAAAACGTTTTCACAATTGGTTGGAAAATGCAAGAGACTGGGCTGTCAGTCGAAGTAGATTTTGGGGGACTCCTCTTCCAGTGTGGATCAGTGAGGATGGTGAGGAAATAATTGTTATGGATTCAATTGAGAAACTCGAAAAGCTATCTGGTGTCAAGGTTTGTCTTCCACTCTATCTCTCATACCTGCACAGTACTTTTTTATCTTCATTATTTCACCTCTTGTTTGATTAATATTTCTTATGTTTGATTAAGATGTAAACCTTAAATAATTAATGATAAGTTTTTTTGACAATTTATTGTATACTTGTTATGGTTGATCATCTCCGTGATTACTTCCGTTTTTATAATTAAAAAGCAGTGGAGAGGAGAAAAACTGAGATTATTTCTGAAATTATTTTTTCTTGTTTGATATTTTTGCTCTGCTGTTCTTTTTAATTAAATTCATTATGTATGCTTGACTTGGTGTTTCTGATTTTCTCAGGTAGTTGATCTGCACCGACACAAGATTGATCACATCACTATTCCATCCACCCGTGGCCCAGAATTTGGTGTTCTTCGACGTATAGATGATGTAAGAGTAGTGTGATTACTTTTTTATAAGCTGTATTATGCGTTGCTAATACTCTACCTGATTGAATATGCCAAATTTTCCTTTAATCTTCTTCTATTTTATATTTTCAGGTTTTTGATTGTTGGTTTGAGAGTGGGTCCATGCCTTATGCGTATATCCACTATCCATTTGAGAATGTTGGACTCTTTGAGAAAAATTTTCCTGGGCATTTTGTGGCTGAAGGCCTAGATCAGACTCGTGGATGGTTGGTTTTCTTGATTAGACTTGTCTTGCTATGTATTCCTGATGTGATGGTGCCTGAAATTGTTGATAGAATTATAACCTTTATATTTTTGTAGTTATTTTCTTTTCTTGTTGCTTTACTTAATATAATGTCAAGTACAATAAATATTCAACTAAAGTGGGTGATTAAGGGATAGGTTTAATTTGATTTAAATTGGACCATCATTGCATGGTTCTATTTGGAGGATTCTTCATTTTGGTTGGATGAGCATTCCTGTAATGACAAACCAAATTGGAAAAATAGAATGAGTGTTAAACTGGTGTCTGAGAGTGTTGGGCTAGATTTTTCTTTGCCTTTATTTATACAACTTCCACATGATATCTTGCTTAAGTATCAAGTGCCTGTTCTCTATCACTGCTGGTGGGTTATTTCGAATTTGATTTTATAAGTTATACTAGGAGTCTAGGACTGATATACCCAAGGTTTCGTTTATAAATTTTATTTTTTGCTAATGCAAGACATCACTTTTCCAAAGCTTTTGCTGAGCCTGGTCTGGTTGTGTTGCTTAACATTTTTGCTGGAACTCTACAGGTTCTACACTCTCATGGTTTTGTCTACTGCATTATTTGGAAAGCCTGCTTTTAGAAATCTCATTTGCAATGGGCTTGTCTTGGCTGAGGATGGAAAGAAGATGAGTAAAAGTTTAAAAAACTATCCCTCGCCGATGGAAGTCATCAATGATTTTGGGGCTGTAAGTTCATTTTAACACACATATACATACATACTCTATATATATTGACTTGGCCTTTTCCTCTCGACTCTTTATTCTTTTTATTTTTGATTTGAAAATAAGGTTAAGTGTTTGTACAGCTTAATTATAAATTATTTCTTACTCTGTAGGATGCATTACGATTGTACCTCATAAATTCCCCAGTTGTACGTGCAGAGCCATTACGTTTCAAGAAAGAAGGGGTCTATGGTGTTGTGAGTATTTCTTTTATTGCATTATGTTTTTCCAGAGTTCGGTTTGATTTTATCTTATTTTAATTGTAGTCAACTTAAAAGTGTTTGATATAGTATAATCTTCTTTTACTTCCACCAATCCACGAAGCTGTTCCTTTTCTCATGTTCTCATCGTTCTTTCCAGGTTAAAGATGTTTTCCTTCCTTGGTACAATGCCTACAGGTTCCTTGTTCAGAATGCGAAGAGACTTGAGCTTGAGGGCTCTGCACCATTTGTTCCCATTGATCAAGCCACTCTTCATAATTCATCTAACGTGCTTGATCAATGGATCAACTCAGCCACGCTGAGTCTCGTTCAGTTTGTTCAACAAGAGATGAATGCTTACAGACTTTACACGGTTAGCAATCTACAATCCCTTTATATATACATATATATATAGCCTGATAGATACTCTATCTGTAGTGTGTATGGGTTAAAGTATACATATTTGATCCAGAACATGCAAAAACTAGAGGTCCTAGAACATATTTATTAGCAGAATTGGTTCCATTGACAAGTGAATAAAGTAACCTGTTTTGGTAAGTGCACATTTAATAAGCAGCTCTTCTAATGGACATTAAAGTTGGTTTAATGCTAATTATGCTTGCACTGCACTGTTGAATTAGCAACATCTTGCTTTCAGGCTTTCAACAAGGCTATATATATACAAGGTAATACATGAAAACTAATAGATACTGCTACCAGCTACCTTACAAACTAATAAATGCAGCAAATCAGACATTGAAAAAAGAAAACTGTTTCTAACAAAAAGCTTTGGTTCCAACGAATATTTTTAAAAACTTTGCACAATTTTCCATTGTACCTTATGAAGAAAATGATTCTTGTTGTCTAGAACTAAAAATTGAAATGAGTTTTAGGTTGAATTTCTTTTTAAGGCGCAACTGTCAAGTTGGTTTTTTTACCCCGATTTGAATGCCATTGCATATTTTTGGCTGATGAAACATGGAACTAGCAAAAAATTGCTATACTTATGGAACATCTCCTAGATAGATCAGATCTAATACTAACCCAACTCAACTTGTATAGATGTAATAAGGAGTAGCTAATAGATTAAGAACTAACCCAACTCAACTTGTATAGATGTAATAAGGAGTAGCTAATAGATTAAGAACAAACGATAAGTAACAAACAAGAAATATATTTCAAAACTAACCCAACTCTAACATTTAAAGTCTCTCTTACATGTTTTGGTTCACGTGGTTTTGCTTTAAATGTGAACAGATTTTCTTACATATATATCAATTCTTGCACATGTTAAAACTTGCGTTATTTATAATTTCAAATTTCCAAGTTTTGAATTTGAATGGTTTATAGCATTTTTTTTTCTTCTTAATATGAAGTCAAATTCAATCATCTATCTTAAGCTATATCTCTTTTTCTTTTTAATTGATTTATTAGCTTATTGTCAGTAGTGATCATGTTGAAGTGTTTGTTGTTTTTAAACCTTATCATTTGTCCTTAAAAGCAATTTCAGAATCTTTATCCCAAGACAACCTGATGTTTTTCTTCTACATTTTGGTTTTTACTCTTGCAAAATTACCGTCTTCTTATAAGTCCGATTATATTTATATATTTAATATTCTTCTGCTCATTACACTATGGTGACTATTAGTCTTACGAGGTACAAGTAACTTTGCAGGTGGTTCCATACCTCTTGAAGTTTCTTGACAACCTGACAAACATATATGTGAGGTTCAACCGCAAGAGACTAAAAGGCCGTACTGAAGAAGAAGATTGTAGGACTGCCCTCTCTACTCTCTACAATGTATGAGTGGTAACTTCTATTGTTCAGAAATTTACTGCTTGCCATTATGCTACCAACTGTATGGTTTTATAGTTGCTGATCCTACAGATGACTGAATTAATTTTGATCCTGTCTGTTAATGTTGGGTTATAATTTTGGATAAGGTAGTTTGAGATTTTTAACAATGTCTATAACATCTTTAGCTCCTGGCAGTGCTTGAGTGTTTGTTCTTGGAGCTTGTTTTTGTAATATTGATGTTTCATTTATGCATGTATTGTACTTCATACCTTTAGATTCTTTTTTTCGTGGTGTCTGGTTCTTAGTGTAGTGTCTGCACATGTGCTGTCTGCTGTCATATCTTTGTTAGAATATTAAAATAAGGGGAAATGATAAGCTTATCAAACTAAAGTTCTTTTTAATAGAGCAAAAGAGTAGTGACAATGAAAAAGACAAAGGTCAAATGAGCGTATTCTTTTGCTTGAGTTTATTTTAATTCTAGTCCAAAAATTAATGAAGGGAAAATAATGTTTGAAACATTCACACTTCTTGTAGTCAAAGCGAAGGATGGATGAGATGTGAGGTAGTTTAAGTAGGAAGGAGGGGGGAGGATGTATTTTCTCAAAGATGTTTTGTATGATAGGCAGGATGGAAGGATAATTTTACTTGCAACTATGATTTTGTCCATATTATTTATGAGAACAAGGGTACTATTGTCTTGTTAATCTAAAGTTTCTATATATATACTTTTATGCTTCTAGGTTCTCTTAGTGTCATGCAAAGTCATGGCTCCTTTCACACCCTTCTTCACTGAGGTTCTCTATCAAAACATGCGGAAAGTTTCCAATGAATCAGAGGAAAGCATTCATCATTGCAGTTTTCCTCTAGCAGAAGGAAAGGTATTGATGTTCTCATGTTCACCCATTTCAGATCTTGCTAATAAACTTTACTTTTTTTTTGACTGGGCTAATAAACTTTACTTATTATTACTACTCATAGTTATGTAAACCTGGATGGAAATATTTTCATTTGCAATAGTGCTAGAATACTTTAAATTATGTAAATACTTAGATGACAATTATCAGTTTTTGATATTTGTTCCTTTCACCATCTGTCTGATTCGGCTAAGTTTTAATGCTGTCACAGATTGATGAACGAATTGAACAAAGTGTTGCAAGGATGACTACTATTATTGATCATGCCCGTAACATTCGTGAGCGCCACAACAAGCCTCTCAAAACACCCTTGAAGTAATATATTCATTGCTTCTTCTGTTTATTTATCTGATTTAACTCCTTATCATTTCATCTCAACTACTCTTTTTCCATTTGTTTTCCTCCACTGCAGAGAAATGACTATAGTTCATCCGGATTTAGACTTTCTGGATGATATTGCTGGCAAGCTGAAGGAGGTATGTGTATAAGGTCCAAGAACATAACATAATATCAAGCTGTATGTAAATCTCTTGGTACTTGTTGACACTTCTGGTTAGTCGCTGTGATGTTCTGCATCTATATATATATATAGTCATGTATCCATAGCTTTTCATGAATCCCTAAGGCTATTGTTATCCGACTTTTGTTAACAAATGCTGTCGTTTGACAGATTTAAGTTGCCTGTCAAAGTTATAGAAACTTAAACAAAGCCATTTCTGGGGTGAATTGATTAATGTCCATCTATCGTATCTTTAAACCAATATTGAGAATATTTCTATTCTAGAGAGTGAGGAATCAAAGTGTTTTCTGAAAAAGTTTTGCTGGAAGTTTTGATGCATTCTTGGAGGACACCTTCTCTTCCAATTTTGAATTATTTAATTGGCTTAATCAAGTTTTTTCTGTTTCTTATCAAATAATTTTTTTTGGTTGCCATTTTTCTGGATCTTTTTGAAAGTTAAGTTTATGCCCTTACATGTATCACTTAAAAGTGCTTTGGAATGCTTTTCTCCCTTCTGTTGAACAGAAAATTGAGATATCTTTGTTGCTTCTAATGGGCTTTTATGTTCTTCTGTACCCGTAGTGTTTTGTATTTTACATAGGTGATCTCTACTTTTTGGCACTACCAACAGACTAGGTTGCTTTGTGCCCTTAGAACATCAATCTTCCATTAATGGCTTAATTCTTTTCATTTGCATTTCAGTATGTGCTAGAGGAACTCAATGTTAAATCTCTTGTACCATGTAACGATACCTTGAAGTATGCTTCCTTACGTGCCGAGCCTGATTTTAGGTATGTCAACTGCATTTGTAAAGAAAACCTGTCTATCCCTGCTCTTTGATTATGTTAAACAATATTTTGGTGTTTGTTTTAGTGTATTAGGTAAACGGCTTGGAAAATCCATGGGAGTTGTTGCCAAAGATGTCAAAGCAATGACAGAGGAAAAAATATTAGCTTTCGAGAAAGATGGAGAAGTTACTATTGCTGGTCACTGTTTGAAGCTCTCTGATATTAAGGTCCAATCTTTTGGTGCTATGCTAACTAATACCTCTTGTCCTGCTACCTTGATTTATGTATCTTGGTAGTGTTTGGAGTTTGGTGTATTAATGGTGTTTATTAGAAAAGGTTAAATTAGTATTTTACTTTTGCAGATTGTTCGGGATTTCAAACGTCCTGATGGCACAACAGAAAAAGATGTTGATGCAGCCGGAGATGGTGGGGATTATTAATGGCTTCCTGATATAATATGCACCATGACAAGTATTTTGTCCCTTATATTTTTCATGTCATGTTTCAGGTGATGTCTTAGTGATTTTGGATTTGCGGCCGGATGATTCATTGTATGAGGCTGGCGTTGCTCGCGAGGTAATTTGTTTTCTAATTATCTAGAGTGTGTTTCCTGTTATGCAATACTTCAGAACCATCTCCATTTTTTCTGGTTCAATTTTGATTTTTTTTTTTTTTTTCATTATTATTATTCTTATTTTGATTCCTCAAATCATTGCAGCATGTGAGATTTCAAATATTTTGATTTTGATATGGGTGTATACATTTATTTAGCTCCGAATAAATAATAGAAAATTGGATATATTTACTAATGCATGTATTCTATATGTATTTTCTTTCCACAATTTAGATTGTCAATAGAATTCAGAAGTTACGGAAGAAAGCAGGACTTGAACCTACCGATATTGTGGAAGTTTATTTTGAAACCTTGGATCAAGATAAATCGATCTCACAACGGGTTTTGTACTCACAGGTAATATATTTCTTTCTATATGTGCAAAGATATTCGTTTTTGTTTGTTATTGATATTTGGATTTATACAAAATATCAAGATTTGATGATGATATGTTTAGAAAATTTGATGAAATTATGATCCCCTTTTATTGGAGTTTTAGAGGCCTAACAAAAATAGAAAAAAAATCATCCCTCTGCACATTTTTGTCTCTTTGCACTTTTTCTTATTCACTTTGATAATTTGATGTCAAGTTTTGTGATTATTTGAATATGCATTCATATTGAATTGAAGAGTCATGTTATGGTCCTACAACTATATGTAGGAACATTACATAGAGGACGCAATTGGTTCTCCATTGCTTCTGTACAGTTTTTTTGCCATCATATGCTGTAAGTTCTAACTGATTTCCCAATTATGGTCCTAAAATTTTTGGTCCCCTAACGGCCTGCTTGGATTCATTTTTGTTTAAAACAAATGTGAAGGTCTCTCTCATGTGTAGGTCGTTCTGATAATGGCTCTTCAGGTATTTTCTTTTTCTAATCTTGGGTGATTGTATCATTTTACTTGTGTTAAATAATCTACACTTACTAGGCATTAATTCCTTAATTCCTCTCTCATTAGTCATTTTAAAAGAGTTTCTTTCTTGCATCTTTTACTGAAGTTGTTGTCTTGAAGTGAATTTTTGAGTGGTAAAATAATTGAGCTAGGGGTTAAAGGGAGAGGTGTCTGACAAGGGTTGATTAAAAAATACCATGAAAGGTCTTTTTAGCAGGACATCAAATTGCATAATTGAAGGTCAAAAAGGCAAAATGGAAAAGTGGGTTGGCTTATCATATGTAGTTCAGATAATTAATGTTTTGGAGGTTGGTAGAAGGATGGTACTATGGGAAGTTCATTCCTTCACGCTTCCTTAATAGTTTTTCCTTCTTTTTCTCTTTTTTGCCTTAATTATAGAAGAAGAGATAGGTCACCCACCACTCCATCTTCCTCATTTCTCCTCTTTTTTATTTTTATTTTTTAATCAAACCATTTCTCCTCCTCTTAGAGTTTATCCATTTCTTCTAATGAAAATCAATCCCTTTTGCAAGAAAAAGACAAACCCAAAAAGAATCTAGGAGTTTAAAAGCCAAAGAAAAATTACTAACGAATTAGAAGAGAAGATATAATAGAGTATGGGATTCCCTTCCACAAATCTAAAAATACAATAAAATCTGATCACAAAAAAATTATTATAATATTTTTTTTTAGGGTATACTAAATCTTGAAGATGTGTTCTTTAGTCTTAGCACACAAAAAAATTAAAAAGAAAATAAAAAAACGATTTTTTTTTCTTTTAGATTATCTCTAAAACATTGTGTTTATGGATTGTTATTTTTTCTCAAAATAATATATTATTCATTTTTAAAAGACAAATAAGAATGAATTAAAACCCCCCACTTCCTTTTCTAGTTCAAGTACCAAGGAAACCACTGCTACTCTACACGAATCAAACTCCTTTATATCTACCAACTATTGTACTGAAAATCACCATGACAAATGACGCTTTTGAAGATCTGTTTGGTCTTCCAACTTTAAACTAGAGAAAAGGAACAGGAAAAAGATGAAATAAATTTCTAAAACCTATGAAGAGGGCTCGTGATTTTGGAAAAAGGAAGAAACATTCTAATAATTGTAAAACACTCACCAATAGTAATCAAATTGTACTGGGCACTGTACTAGTATAAACAAAGAGTCATACAATTAGAGGAGGGAGAACAAAAACGAGACTCCGAGAGAGCTTTTCAATTGAATTAGCATTCATTTTCTAATTTATCTCCTTCCTGATTTACACCTCTACATAATCAAAACACAAATTCTCTTATTTCATTTCCAAGCTTCTATAATCTAGAACACCTTTCTTCATCACCAAGAAATCATAACCAAGACTGCTGCTTCCTCCTGTGCTATCAACACTTCCAATTCCACATCTGCAATCTTTACTGTTCTGCAATCACAAGCTGCAAGAAAAGAAAAGAGTTCTTCCTCCTGTTTTCAACTGCTCTGGCTGGTGTTGCTGCTGGTAAAGAGGGCTAATTCTTAGATCGAGGTTCAAATTAGGATATCTTTCTTGCTTTATAGCCTCTTTTCCGACGAACTCAATTATTGGCTTTTCTTCTTCTTTAGGTGTAGAAGCAGCAAAAGAAACTCTTTGTTAGCACTAGCTAAAAGATTACTATCTTAACTTTTGGTTTATAGTCTTTGTTGCCTCTAATAATATTAAACTGAATATGTGATTTGTTTTGTTATAATAGGCTTTTCTTGAAAAGAATGCATCTAATCCTTCATGCCAAAAATGGTATGTATTCTCAACATTTGGATTTTTGGTAATAGTATGCATACTTATATCATCTATCCATGTCTTATTGCCAATGTTTGTGCTTGAGTATTATTTGCTTAGTTCCAAAATTAGCTTCAATAGAGACACTCTGATTTTCTAGTGAGAATCAAATAGACATGTTGTTTCCAGATTACTGTTTTATGGTCTTTCTTATAAGGTATTGGAAATAGAAAACTTGCCAGTCCAAAGGGCAAAGTGTTTTGGATTTATTGCATCAAGTAAATACTTACTGTATCATTGGCTGCTGTTTGGTGAATAGATCATAAAACAGGTTTGTGTTGATGGATAAATGGTATTAAAAAAAAGAAAAAGCCAATTCCATTTGTGAAGACTTAATATGGTTATGTGATTTGTGTCTATATGTTACGTGATGTAGGATTTTACCCGAGTTAGAGATGTAGTAAAGAAGATTCCAACTCAAGTGTATGGAAATGGCACATCAAAACTCTTTTCCATTCTTATTCCCTATCAATTATTTATTTATTTATTTTTTCAGTGTTAAGGTCTTTATTCTACATGTATTGAAAGTTAGGTGCGAAAAGTTGAGCTTAAAGCAATGCTTGTCATATTTAACTTTTTATTTTTTATTTTTTATTTTTTATCAATCAGTTCTTATTTCATGTAAATTAACATGTTGGGGATAAAAAAAAATTCAGTATACATATGACCATGCTAATGATTAGAACTAGCGTATTATTAATTTTTTATTTTATTGAGGATGTTACTTCCATAGTTATATCATTAGTGTAATTATCGTTGTAAGATGTGAATGGCTTTTTATTGGAAGTCCAGCATGGTGATTATTTTTCTCTGTTTTTCTATGGATAATATATTTTCTTAGCCATTGATTAGTAATATGTTGTTGTAGATAGTAGTTAAGCCATGTCTTGAATCATTATGCTCCCTTTGATTTTGTCTCAATGAGTATTGGATAACTAGAGCTTTTGTTATCATTATTCTTTCTTTCTTTCTGTAATATAGGTTTTAATTGTGGGGAAGCTCTAACTTTGGGACACCCAGTGGCTTAAAGTGGCTAAAGAAGCTGCAGTACGCAGAGTTGCTGTGAGTTATCTTCCCATGCTTTCCCATCAGCAGCTACTATAACTATTGACAATGTCTTTTGTGACTAGGTCAGTATAGACATCCATTTGATCCTCTTTGATCGTTAGTGTTGAGCATAGTACTGACTTTCCTATAAATGTTTATTTTCTTCTTTTTCGTTTTCTTTAAAGACTTGGTGAAATTTAGTCAATCATAATTTCTTGAAGCTTTGTTCTAAACTAAAAGTGATGTGGCCTATTAAGTCAAAATCAATAGCTGGATCTAGGTATTTGTTAGTGTTGTAGTTTTCATTGTAATTTAGTGGTTGGATTTGGATGTTTTGAATTTCTTCCTTTGAGAGAACTTGCACAATATAAAGATTTCACTGTGAGCTGGCAAATTTAGTAAAAAAAATAGTAGTAAAATTTGTGCACCACTGCACATCTATTGTGGGAATGCAATGCTGCCTCGCAGCAGAGTAAAAGAGCCAAATATATTTATTGCTTATACCTCTAGGTTAACTTATTAGTGGAGACATATATTTGTATATTATTATCTTGGAAGAAAGTTGAGGACGTAGACACACACATCTGTATATTATTATTTTGGCAAAGATTTGAAGTGGTCACCTAACACCTAATTAGTAAATGTTTCTCATGTTTTATTTCTTTGATTCTTTTGATGCCAGCGTGCCAAGATCTTTGCTGCCAGGTGTTAGGAGTTCTTGTTTGAGGGATCGGCAAAAGGAAGAAAGATAATTTTTGGTAAAGAAAGAATTTCTCGAAGATATTTTGAATGAAAACCATACATTATCTGTGCTTCTTTGGAAAGATTCAAGTTATAAGGCAGTTATGTGGATTGCTGATTTGAGAACTTTGTTGTTTGTATCTATGTTGTTGAACTTGTTAGGAATTGAACTTAATTTTGTATTTTTATTTTAGTTTGCATAATATACAACTATGTATTGAATTTGTATTTTGGTTAATGACAATTTTAGGAAATATTATAAATGTGTGTTCTAATCTTTTTCAGTTTATAAATATTATTAAGAGTGCAAATACTTAAAATGTGACAAAATAAAATAACAAATCATGGCATTACTATAAAAACTCATCACAAATATTTAATCATGATTTAAAAACGTGGTAACAATACTGGAAAATTACACTTTTAAAATGCGATCTTAGATGCTAAATATGTGATTTGTATTAAGAAGAATTTGATGGTACGAAAATGTTGTGGTTCATTTTCCATCAGATTTCATAAATGCGCTGATAAATGTTTACATCACAGTTTCCGATTACATTCCAACAATGTGATAAAAAAATTCAAGACTTTTAATAACAGGGGCTGACACAGCAGTTGTGAAAATGCTGCCAAAAAATTTTCACCGCATTTTTTGACTGCGATCTAAGGGCAATTTTGTTGTAGTGTTGGGACTGTGGCATATCACTTGAAGCTGCTAGAAATGGCTTAGATTCACAATGTGTTTCATGTGTCGCACTTGAAAGGGTTTAAGGGACAAAAGTATAAGGGAAAGTCGTTGCCACCACAGTTGTCTGAAAATTTGGAATTACTGGTCGAACC
>WUAT03463434.1:0-16268 GCA_010015005.3 Ulmus americana
TCATGTTTTCCTTTTATGTTATATCTTTTCAAAACTAGCTTGCTACGCAGGTTAGCCTACGTTTACTAGTTTCCCTTTGAATGTCGTTTTAAAGTATTTTAAATCATACTTCACCAAGATTTGAACGAGTTGGCTAATGTTCCGAAAAGGGTTTTAAGAGTGTTTTAAATAAAAAAAAAAATTTCTATGGAATTTCGGGTTTAATCACGAATGAAAATGGGTTAATTATGTATTAAAGAACCTGGGTCGTAACACAATTATTCTTTGCATCAACACTTAGCAGTACACCCTTGAGGAAATAAACAAGCACAACCTTTACCCGGTTATCCCTTTGCCTCTTTTTCGCCGGTGGGTCGCCCTTCTCGGCGGGTTCCTTCTCACGCTTCTTCCTAAAACCCTTAGCTAGATCATTTAACTTTATCTGTGTTTCCCCCTAAGTGTTTTTCATGAGACGGTTCTTCCACTTAACCGACTCATCCGTTCGAATTTTCGGTCTAGAATGGCACCACAACCCACTTACCATATCAAACTTTTTAATTGAAAACCTAGTTGGTTTTTCGTCAACTAAAAACCACATTTATTTCTTTTTTGGGTTTCTCATCCGTCTTAGCATGAGAAAATGCACATACTGCCCTACAAACATATTTCGCTTCCTTTGTTTACCCCCTTTGGTCCATTCCCTGTCTAGGTCGAGAAAATGCCTAAAGCAGGAGGCCCTAAAAATCTTCAACTCCCACTCTTAGAGATTATCCTTGATCTCGCTTAAAATTACGAGTTGTTACTTCACAGTTATTTTTGCGGAGAGTTTTTCTTTGTCCATGAAGATAGAGCGGTCTAGGCATGTCTTAAGTCCCCAGAGCTGGGACAACTCACTCGTAATGTATACCTGCAATCGTAACAAAAAAATGTAAACAATATTAAAGAAACAATACATAAAAGATGGAATTAATAAATATATAAACAATATTGCAGGCGTGACTGCATAGTCGTTGGATCGATTGAACAATCGATGATGTAAAGCCCTTCTTGTATCTGGCCTGCATGTAGCATTAATTGGACAGTTGATCCATCGACTAAATTGTCGCTCTTTTATAACCTTTCCCTAATCACGACTGACTAATTAGTCTGCAGCTCGATTATCATTATATAGAGTGACTCAATAGTAGTTAAGCCACCAACTAGTCAGTCGGTTCTCGTTTTTTAACACGCGATTGCATACAGTCAAGCCTCAGTTGACCAGTCGCGCTGTAGAGTAGAGATCGCGACTCAACTCAACTGCTTCCATTTTAACATAGACCGACTGTTACAGTCGCGCCCCCTATTCAGCCCACAAAACCTTGTCTTCCCCAATAACCTTCTACCCATCCAATTATTTTGGCTGAAAGACGCCATTAAAAAAGTTCACAAATCATCTTCAATCTAGACTCATTATTAACTAAACCCTGAACACCGATTTCAGATCAAATTTAACCAAAAAACCATCAAATTTAAAAGTTTGAAGGGCAAAAAAGCTTATGGGAGGTCGAGCTTCACTGTGGGTTTGTTCCTCGTCACCTTGGCCACCCATTTCTTGCTCGTTTATGGCTTGAATTTTGGCCATTACTTGCTCCCCAATCTGAGTATGATCAAGGGAAGTTTCGGGGTTTGCCTCTTGCCCAACTGGATTGCTTTATAGGGGGTTTGGGTCGACAGGTGGGGTATTCGTCACCTCTTGGAATAATTCTTCGAAATGGATTGGATTTGAGGTGATCGATTTGGAGGCCATTTTCTTGATGAGTATTATCGGTCGGAATTAGGGAGAAGGTGAAAGGGGTCGATGAGGAAAACACTAAAATAGAAGAAGAAGGGAAAGTGGGTTCAGGGAAGAAGAAGGGAGTTAGAGCGAGGAAGGTGGTGATTTTTTTTTATTATTATTATTATTATTTTTTATTTTTTTTAAAGTGTTAATGGATTTTTATTGAGAAAGCCTATTAAATTTAATTCAAAATCATTTAAAGGGTTAGATTCGCAATACTCTTTTTTTGCATGAGTTAAAACAGCAATTTCTCCAAAAAGAAAGTACAACAAAGCAAGAGAGGAATTTGTTGTCAGAGTTCGGACGCAACAGGTTTGTAGTTAAGAACATACAGAGGACCGGAAGAGGCACACCAAAGCCAAAGTTCTGTTTCTCTCTTCTACTCCTCTCTTTCGCTCTCTCTCTCCTCTACCCATCTGATTCTTCTTCCTGTGTGAGTCTCTCTCTCTCTCTCCTCCACTGCCCTAGCCCCTCTCTGTACTATCTCACAAAACCCCTCGAAAGCTTCATCCAATTTCAATTTCTCTCACTCTCTCTCCTCTGGATATATCACTGTTGTTTTTGTTTTGGGTTTTTGGTTGCAGGTGAGTCAGAAGTTGATAACAGATGTGCCGACAAGGATCTCGAGCGCCAATGTCGGACGAAGAAGTTGCTGCGGAAGAGAGCCTCTCCATTTACTGCAAGCCAGTGGAGTTCTACAACATTCTTCAACGCCGGGCTATTAGACACGTAATGAGTTTTCTCTTGGATTTTTTTTTTTGTTTCGATTTGTTCTTCTCCAATTTCTAACTTTTTGGTCATTTCTTTTGTTTGTAGCCATCATTTCTTCAAAGATGTTTGAGGTACAAAATAGAGGCAAAGCACAAGAGGAGGTAATTTGTATGAAATTCTATATTATGCTTAATTTGATATTTTTATTGTTTATTTGGACATGTAGTTTTGTTCTTGAAGAACCCCAGGTTTTCTTTTTACCAATGTGGGTAATTTGTTTAGATATACGAAGCTCAAAATGATTAAAACTGGAAATGTTGATAACAAAGACCCAACAAACTCAATTTCGACCAAAGGCTTTATTTTTCCAATTTGAATTCTGATAAAAATTCTTTTTTTTTTTTGGTTGGGTAACATAATCTTATTTTCGTATGATGAAGTACTTCTTTTGTTTTGTTTTGTTTTTTTTTTTTTTTGTTAGATGTTTATGGATGCTTGCTTTATTATTAGCTTCTGAGTTTAGACTTTAAAATCGAGGGACTAACTTTGCTCTGTTAATTGAATGTAGAATACAAATGACAGTTTCCCTTCCGAGGACTGAGTATGAAGGTGTACACGGGAATAATTTGTTTCCGTTATATGTGTTTCTGGGGAAACTAGTTTCAGTTTCAGATGCCAGGGCCACACAGGTAGGAATGCATGTCATTCATCAATTTAACTATTAGATGAATACAAGTTTTCCCTTTTTTTTTTTTTTTTTGAATATATATATATATATATATATAATATTTTTGGGAAGTTGTGTTCTACTTTGTTTTTTTATATTACATCTAATTATAGCATTGTTTTTTAACTAAAAAAACAGTATTCTGCTGTATATCGATTCAGCCGAGCATGCATGTTAATGAATTCGGCGGGAGTTGAAGGGAGAAGTCAAGTTCAAGCAAATTTTATTCTCCCTGATATTAATAAGCTGGCATTGGAGGTTAAATCTGGATCGTTTGCCATTTTGCTTGTCAGCTTTGGTATGCATAATGTATCTTATTTATTGATATGAAATGATTTATAAGGGTCTTCTTTATATAATTTGTCTCCTATATTCTGTTGCAGCTCAAAATAATTCTGGTGGAATCAATCCATCAAAGGGTCCTTTGGACATCGCTTCTTTTCCTTGTAAGATATGATTTGCTTGCTTGTCTCTGTTGTGTATAGGATCTCAATTTTGCTTTAACTCTGTTTGTCTTAAAGAGAAAAAAAAAAAAATGGCACGTAACTTGGTATGTCTTTTGAACTCAAAATTTCATCATGAATTTCTTTTTGTTGTTGTTTATATTTTACTTTTGTATCAAATGCAGATAGATTGAGTTAGCTATGTATCTTTTTGTTTTTTTTTTCCCCCTTAAATATTGTTCCTTGTACTGATGTACAAATTTTTGGAGTTTATGGAGATATCAGATACCTTCAATAAAATGCTGTGGACTGAAATCACAAATTTATTTAGATAACTCAGGAACTGAGAAATTTTCCCAGGAAAAAAAATGTAACTGAATGACCAGCTATGAAAATTGAACATTATTGTATGATATACTTGAGAAAAACATATGAATGGTTTTTGTAAATGAAAAAATGCAATAGGAGAACAAGCATGGGAAATATAACTAAAATATGTAATTATTGAAAAACACGCTTTTGTTTCTTTTTTATGTCCTTTAATATTCTCAATGTTAATAATAGATTTCTTTTTTCTTAACAAAATGAAATATACTTGCGTAAAAAAAATAAAAGAACAGAGAAATTTAAGACATGCTTTTTTACCAGAAGAAGTTTGAAGTGTAAAACACTGTTCAAGGATGAGAGCTCTTTTTTCTTTTGATTTAGGAGAAAGATTAAAATTTTCAATCTCATTTGGTTTTTATTTGACAGCAAAAAATGGGGGATACTGCTTCTTGGGCAAAATACCATTGGAATCTCTTTATATCTCATGGGAGAATTCTCCCAATTTTAGTTTAGGGCAGAGAGCTGAGATGATGTCCACTATTGACATGCACTCTTGCTTTTCAAAGGTAAGCGATTAGATGGTTAATGGTTAACTATTACTTCTTCCTCTTAATAGTAGAGTGATACCAATTCAATTTGTTAGATTACTGATGGGATGGATCGGTATTCTAACACAATTTTTTTTTTTGAAAACAGTATTCTAACACAATTGCTTTAGCTAATTTCATGAAATTTTGCGATCTTCATTTTTTAGTTTTTGTTATTTATGATGGCAAGAATGAGTTCTCTATTTCTGTTCTTCTCTCTTGCAGCTAAGCTGTTTGAATGATGAGAAATACATCTCAATTGAAGTTCCGTACAATTTGGAAACTGTGGTTAGTTCTGCCCTCAATGTCTTATTTTTTCGGAGGAAATTAACTCTCATTCACTCTTTTACACTTTCTTGAACATTAGTTTGCTGGCCATTTATTGTTGTTTAACATCTGACATTTTTTATTGTTTTGGTCTATGAAAGAGTACTCCCCAGCAAGTGCAAGTCACTGTTTTTGCAGAAGAGTTAGGTGCTAAAGAAAAATCGCCTTATAATTCGTACATGTGTAGTGACTTTCCTTCTTCATCGTTGTCAGATATTGTTCGGTAATCTTCATTCTTCTCAGAAATTTATATTGTATGCGGTTTTACATCTTTCTAGTTCTGTTGTTGTGGTTAGTATATTTATTTCTTTGCTTATAGATAATTATTCTTGTAGTAGTATTTTAACTTTTATCTAAATTTTAAGAAGGTTTATCTGAAAACATAGTATCATTAACCATGTACAAGCCTTGCGTTTGCAATTTTGATGCTTTACAATATTCAAACAGAAGATCCTTTAAACCACTAATCAGTTATACCATGTTAAATTTTTATAATTCTTAGAGCTCAACATAGCATTGTCCTAATGCTGCATATGAGGTTTTGTAAATATGTTCATGATATCTGCTTGTGTTTTCCACAACTGGAGCAGCATTTTTGGCTTAGGTCCTTGTTAGTGCAGTGAGTATTTCTCCGTCTCTGGTCCAGCTTCCGTTGCATTTGAGTAATGGTGAACTAAAAAAGGACACATTGAAGCGTATGGGGGGCAGGCAAAAGGAAAGCAAAGGATTTTTGATGGGCAAAACAATCACTATGCGGTCTCTTTTTCCTATTTTATTGAAAGAGGAAAATGTAATTTGATTTAAAGAAATAATGCATTTAAAATGTCACAACTGTGGTATACTTTTTCATGTGAGTCTTGCAAATTTTGTCTTAAAGACAAGGCATGGATGTGATCTCACTATATTCCTTGTTTCTCTTGACTCATGCATCTGCTGAATTAATTTATCAAAGTTATCATGGGAAGCACTGAAAAGAACTTTTCTGCGTTTCTTGTTCAGGTTGAGGACTGGAAATGTCATTTTTAACTATAGATACTACAACAACAAGTTGCAACGGACTGAAGGTTGCTACAAACACAGTTTTGTTTTTTTTTCTTTTGATTTTCATTTTTCCTTCTCTCTTGCTGTATGAAAAAGATTGTCATTTGTCTCTTTTGTTCTTAGTATCTTTTTATTTTATTATATTTTATTTTTTTTTTCAGTTTTGGCAAGTTGAAGGAAATTATAAATTTTAGTGAAGTATCTACTTGGCTAATTGTGTTTACTAAATTACTTGAATTTAACTAACTATGAATTTATATATGTCAGCTTTTTTGGTTAACAAGCAAATTCTTTCTTCCAAGGAAAACATGACCTTTAATTTTGTCCCCTTTCTTGTTTACAACAAGTTCACCAATCAATAGAATTTTTAAGTATTATGACTTTTCCTCTGGACAATATGTTGAGGTTTCATTTGCATCTTTTCAGCATGCATGACTTTTGGTGCTTACTGCCTATCACTTTAGTTATTTGGGTCTCTTAAAGTTTTGCATTTTTGGTGCTTGAGAAGAAACGCGGGACATTTATTTTGTAACTATCAAGCTCCTTTTCAAGTGTAATAAAAACAAAGTTCCTTTTCAAGTGCCTTTTGGGGAACTATAATAGAGTATTATTCCTTTATTTATTTATTTTTCTTTTAGAATTAATAGAGCATTGTGCTTGATAATTTACAATGGTTGTTTTTTTAGGTTGTTACATATTTTAGATTTAGTCTCCAAGCTTCACTGAGAATTCTCACTCATTTATTTTTTTATTTATCTTCTCTTTATGCGTTGTGATTTTCGTAGAATTTATATTTGGCAGTAACTGAAGAGTTTTCCTGTCCGTTCTGCTTGGTTAAATGTGCAAGCTTCAAGGTTGAGCTATTCCTTAATTCATTTATAAACTTCATTATTTAAATGAAAATTTGTGTATTTGCTTAGATGTTTTGTTTATTCTCTTTTGTAGGGTCTGAGGTATCACCTGACCTCATCACACGACCTCTTCAACTTTGAGTTTTGGGTTGGTAATCATAGAGAATCTTGGTGACATTCTTATCATTTAGATGTGGTGAACTTACTATTTAGCTAATGAATATTTTGTAGGTGACTGAAGAGTATCAAGCTGTCAATGTGTCTGTGAAAACTGATAATGAAAGATCTGAGGTCTGATTACCGAAAAGTAACTTCTTGTTGGGTTTTATATTCCTCGTATTATTTTCATCCTCTTAATGATCTACAGTGGTTGGGTGCTGCTATAGTTGTTTGTGTAGTTCTTGTGTTTCTTTATCATTTATTGTACTTATATCCTTGCTTTATTTTGATGTATAAATTTTTGCATAATTTGTGATGCCTGATGAAACCCAGGTTCTAGATTTGACAATCAAGATGCTCAGCCATCACATATATGAAGTTCTCTGTTCAAAACATTGTTGAACTATGGGTTTTCAAATATGTCAATTTGGTCAGCTTAACTTGTCTTATACTTTTCATCTTTTACTGCAGTAAAAGAAACTGAGAGATTCAAAGAAATGGTGGTAGATTAGAGCAATATGATGTTATAGATATTTGGAGATGAATTGAATGGGTCACATTGATCTGAAATTTCCTTATTTCTGTTCATTATGCTTAAAATGTTATATAAGTATATTACTAGATTAGTTTTGTTCATTATGCTTAAACTGTTATATTAGTATGTTACTGGATTGACATTGAGTGATTTTTAACTGTTTATGGTTATTGAATTATGTTGAACTGCTTGGGAAAAGTTATGCCATTATGTGTGAACAATGAGAAAGTGAGAAGTCGTGCATGTACTGAATAATGTACCAGCATGTTTAGAAATGCTTATTGGGTGATCATGCTAATTTGAATGATTAAATTAGGTATCAATTGTAAAAACCACTTTATATCTGGATTTATGGTTCTAAAAGCTTGAACCTATTTAATTTGGTTTCATTAGAATGGCTTGTGAAGGAAGGTATCTAAAATAATTTTTTTTTGAATAGCAACCAAATATTTTTTTTGGAGGAAGACACCATGACCTTTTTCATCACTGGCTTTGTCTAAATTGTTTAAGTAAATATTGGTTTCTGAAGATGGCATATGCTATTATCACATGCCTTTCCTTTTTATATGCATTTACGTCTTATGTCCTCCTTTTGAAGAATACAGTATCCTGCAAAATGAAGATATGATTAAAAATAGAAAGTTTACCTATTCAATTTGCATCGCCTCTTGAACTTTGAACCCACATTGTTTCCTTTCAGATTTTTGCTGATGATCTTGATCCTAAGCTACAAGTATTCCTTTTTTCGTAAGTCATTTTTCTTCAGTTTTGGCCATAATTTGACTTATCAAAAGTCTTCAGTTTTATATTTCTTTCCCTTCTTGTTTTGTTAACACAATTTTATGCCGTTTAAGATCAGATATTTAGAATGTTTTAAACTAATGTGTAGAAATTCATCCATGTCAGCTCAAAGCGACTTAGACACAAGAGACAGAACAAGTCACGTCACAATCCATACGTATTAGACTCTGATCTGCGTGCAGGAGTCTGTGACCTTTCAGAAAAGGCAGATGGTACACATTCTTGTCTTAATTCTGTGGAAATTATCTTTTCTGGCCTTCTAATAAGTTTTTGAATTAAATGTGTAGATGGTCCTTGAAGTGAGACCACTTTCCCACTGAAGTAAAAAATGGCTCGTTATACACCATGAACTCATTATGTTGTATTTCTTATGGTCCGTAAAAGCTATACAATGAACCATATTTACCCAGTTTAGGGACTGAAATGAGCCGGTTTTTTACTTCAGGGAGTGAAGTGGAAAATGATCCCACTTCAACGACTGTCATTATTTTGTCTTTAAGTTTTGTGATTGTGAGGGTAAAGCAAGTTTGTAGTATTGGGATTTCATTTATTAATGAAAACAAAGAAAAAAGAAAAGACAATTATAAACATATAAACATCTGTTCTGTGTGTAAAATTTAAAAAGAGAGAATGTTGAAACAGTCACAAAAAGTATGGAAATGGACGAAGTTTCTGTGTGTATTAGATTTTATTTGAGATGGTGAGACTGTCCAAAAGATGGTGGGAAAGGAAGCACTAGTGAACTTCGTGAGAGAATTAAGGATTACAAGTTCATTACAAAAAGATTCCATCCTGAACTACTAAAAAAAATTAGCAAATAGAACCAATGTTTAAAATGTCAAATGCAGGAACCGAGGCTCCAGGTCTCCGTGAGGCGAGGTCTAAGTTTCAACTCATAAATTAAAAAAAAATCATCATATTAATTTAAAAAACATAGAAAATCTTGAAATACTTAATAATATCAAGTTACAAATAACAAGATCATATTTTGAAGTCATTTAAAATCACACAATCATAAAATATAGAGTTCACACCAGCAAAGAGAGGCACACTTTTCACTAGTATCATCAAGACTTAAGCCTCGGGGAGCCAGCCCTGCGCCTGAAGGCGAGGCGCTTCTTGAGGTGTAAGCCTCACTATCTATATATTACCAGGGAACTGCAACTAGAGAGTTGTGTTTTTCTTGCACAGTGCCTTTCTAGTAATCACTGCATATATTATGTTCTTTGAAGGTTTACAAGAAAATTAAGATTTCAAATAATTTTCCTTGGGTTCAATGTTCAAGTACACATTTCAAGTTAGGTGCTCATAGTGTTTGATAAGTTTGATATCTTTCCCCTACAAATGAGAAACAAAAGAGGGAAAATTCAAATTTTCTCACACAGTAAAAGAGCAATTTTATTGTTGAAGCAAACTTTCAATCCACAAATAGGGGTTTACCTTATTCTTTCAAAAGTGAAGTGCATGATTGTTAGTTTTTCTTTTCTTGTTAACATGTCAGAATTATTTGCATGATAGAATGCTGGCATTTGTGCTTCTATGTTTATACAATGTGTTATATCCAGATATATGTTTTGCAGGGTTTTCAAGTTTACCACAATCTTATGCTGATCCTTATTGTGTCAATTCAACATCCGGTAACAATCTTGTACCTCCTGCTCTGTTGCAGTTTGCAAAGACGAGGAAGCTTTCTATTGAACGCTCAGACCCAAGGAAGTATGTCCCTCACTTCAGCCCCCTCCCTCCACCTAGTCATTTAGGCTAGGAAGTTACTGTAAATAGAGAGTGATATTTGTGGTTATTGATAGAGGGGATTAGTGGAGGTAGTGGTACGACACTTATCTCTTCTTTATTTATTCTCTTCATACTTTTCTCCTTCCTACCAAACATAAGCCTAAGGGAAAGAGCTATTAAGTTTTGAGTAATTGAATCATGTAGCTGTAATTAAGGCACAGGCATACAATTAGCTTTTTTTGATGTCCTCTGTGATGCTTGTTTAGCTAGTGGTTTTGTTTGTTACAAAGGGGCAGACTTTGCTCAAGCAAATTTGTAAAGATGAACGCAAGTCTCATGACGCTTAATGTACCCTTTTACCCTTTTACCTTTTTTAATTTGTGATTGTAGACTTGTAGTTATTGCACTGTATAGCTTATTAAATTTTGGGTTGATTCATGAATTTTCTTACTTTTTCAGTTCCCTCTTGCGAAAGCGGCAATTCTTTCACTCTCACAGAGCCCAGGTGATGAGTGACACATTTAATGCTTATATTTTTTAGATTCTTTTTTCCTTTTGGGCCTAAATTTTTCATGTCAAACTGTCGGACTAGTTATTCACATCTGTAACTGTGTCTTGAATTTAACAATTTTTTAGTAGTGGTAATGAAGTAGGTTACTTTCTATTATTATTGAGGACTTTGATCACTTCATTACAGTTGAATTTTGTAAAAATGTTTGTTTCCACAAAGAAAGTGAACAAAGTCTTAAAATGCTAGATGAGAAGGAATTGACAGACTTATCCCTCAGCATGTCCCAGATATTTTTATAAGGTTTAGCAGTAAATGTTTTAGAAGTACCCAATAATATAGTATTTGTGAATTGATGGTTATACAGATGAGTTGATTAATCCATAAGTATAGTTACCATTTTTGATGATTGATCCTTAAATGATACCAGATTGAGCAAAATAAAGAGAAGATACTGAGATTCTTCTCTCTCTCTCTCAAAGAAAAGGGAATAGGAACTTGAACTCAACTAGTTTAGCAATTTGTTATGTTTTCTTCTTTCCAATAGGCATATAATATATTTTCTCCCACTCCATTCCTTTCTTTTCCTGAACAGAAAGGAAAGGACATATGATAATGGCAGAAAGTAGATCTTTTTTTAGGAATAAAACCTGTGATCCTGCCTATGAATTAGTATAGATACTGTGGAGATGCCTTGCTAGTCCTTTGGTGGCAAAGATAATCTATGCATTTGTGTGATTTTTAGAATCTTCGACCCATAATGTTTGATAAGTTTTCAAAAAATTAATGTTTGTTCTTAAACAATATTTCATGTTTGACTTGGTTATATTTTATGTGAAAACAAATTATGATGTCTTCTTTTAGGAATTTTATAATTTCGTTTGACCAATATTTAATAGCAACTGTTTGAATAATTTGGAGATCATTGTGTGGAGCTTTTTACTAATAATAGTTATGAGGAATAGTAGATGGTATATTGAAGAATCTATCTGCATCTTTAATTTGCATTGTTAAGTTTGTTGTACTTTCTAATTTTCTATTAAATGAAGCATCATTATATTCATACCTGAAAGTTGCTTATTTTTTCATGCTTGAAGCCAATGGCTCCGGAGCAAGTCTTATCGGACAGGGATAGTGAGGATGAAGTTGATGATGATGTGGCAGATTTGGAAGATCGAAGGGTATGTTGAAAATTAGTTGACATCTGTCTCTCTGTCCCTTCCAATTTAACTTGGTTGCACAACACAGCTTTAGTCTGTCCTGTATGAATTAAATCACTAATTGGAGAAATAAAGAGACTCTTTGGTTATCCTGAACAAACTTTTATGTTCATTATCTTTACCATCATCATTGCGATCATCACTAGAGGAAACACCAACCAGCCTGGCCACACTTCCACTGTCATCAAGTTCATTTAGTTAGGCTTAATGGTCCCATCCGATTGCATGGCTTGAACCTGGAAAGGGTCTACCTCATGTTTGGGGAAAGGGAAAGTATTACTCAAGTACCTTATGTATTTTTATTTTTATTTTTTCTAAAAAGGACCCCTCATATCTACCAGATTGTTGTCTTGCTATTGGAGTTTGAGTTATGGTACTATTTTGGCTTAAAAATTGAGTTGGGGACACAATCTGGGATTTTATGAAATTGAGTGTCCCTATTGAAAAACTTATAAACAAGTGATATTTTCCCTTATGTTTTTGGTGCCTTATTTTGACGGGGTGTGCTCTACTCTGATTTTATGTTTTTATGTGCCAACTTAGCTTTCCTTTTGGTTTTCTGTTTAGGTTTGCCTCAGTTATGTATTTTGTTTAAAAATATCACACTTATGTTACTTATACTTTGATCTTTGCTTGCTGGTTTGCTGGTTGACTGTTCTACTATTTTGAGGCTTCGATTGGGCAATATGGGTAAGCTCCCAAAATTAATTTGGCATGGTAGCCCATTTGGCCAGTGGGATTTTACAGTTAAAGATGGTTATTTCTTAGGTTTTAATGTTAAAGATGGTTTTTCTTGGGTTTTCCTTTTCTTTTCTTTTTTTTTTCATTTAAACTTGAGGTTTTTCGTTATATTTTTCCTTCTATAAAGAAATCCAGCTGACTGATGATATTTTATAACCAAACTGCTGTAGATGCTTGATGACTTTGTTGATGTAACTGATGATGAGAAGCAAATGATGCATATGTGGAACTCCTTTGTGCGGAAGCAAAGGTAATTATTATTATTATTAGTATTATAGATCCCAAACATGGTATTATCCTTGCAATTGTTTCAAAGACTTGACCCTTGGTTTGGAGATGAATTTGGGTAGTGGTATTTGGATTTTTAAGTATGTGTGAAAGTAAATTTGAATTAATTTTTGTTGTGAGTCGCTTGTTACAAAAAAAATCCAAACAGTCATATTTGGATTTGTTTCCAAACATTTGGACATGACCTGGAGAATGACAATTAAAATTGTACTTTGGAAATTTGAATAAACTTTGAGCCAAAATGTAGTTTGTAATTAGAACATTGCTTTCATTTTGAAAAATTAGTCTATTGATCCATTATTTGTGTTTTTTAGATTTTGGTATCTCAAAGTATTTAAAATTTAAATTACCTTTGTTTGTGCAAAATTACACCACTTAGCTCCCAAAGATTAGACGTAGCTTAAGCGTGAGCACAAATATTTTTCCTTTCTTTTTTCTACTTGTTCCTATTTTGTTGGTAATTATCATTGGTGCTCTTAACATAAATAAGGGTAATTCAGACATTTTGCTTGATTTTGAGTATCAAAATGTTGAAAACCCAAACATGAGAACTAAGGTTATTTTTGTTCCAATGGCAAACTAAAACTTAATGATGCCTGGTGTCCAACTTTTAGAATCCTGAAAAAAGTTGGATAAATTCGAAGCTATAGTTTTTCAACACTGTCTGTTAATTTGTTTTGCAAGCTTAAACGACAGTCCTTTACTTTCGCGCAAATGTTCGTGTTAATTACATGTATGTCCTTTATTTTTTTTTAAAAAGGACACTTCTGTGATCTTGGATGTATACACAACCTGAACATATATGTCAAATTCATTTTCCGAAATATTTTGATTTGATAATTGCAGGGTACTGGCTGATGGTCATATCCCATGGGCGTGTGAAGCATTTTCAAAGTTGCATGGACCTGACCTTGTTAAAAACTCGTCCCTGCTTTGGTAAACTTCTTTCGCTCTTGGAAGTCTACTTTCTGTCATTTTCCCCAAATTATGGTGAATTTAGTTTCATGTACATGGAAGTGGTTAAGCAGAGTAACCCCAAAAGAAATAAAAATAAAAACCTAAAAGTAGTCAATTTTTTGGGCTATAAACTAACAGGGTAATCCACAAACTTAATTCACTGAAAAGTCCGGTAGTCCTAGTTGGACTTATGCTTGAGTTTACCATTCATTTCATACTAAATGTTCTTTAGGTTTGATCCTATGATTTCTCCCTTTTCTCTTCCTACCCTTCTCAACTCGTGTCATATTTTGTTTTGTTGGAAAAAAAAAGGTTCTTGTCTTCTTGATTATATGACTTGCTTATGATTTTGGTAGGTGTTGGAGATTGTTTATGATCAAACTGTGGAACCATGCTCTCCTCGATGCTCGTACCATGAATAATTGTAACATTGTTCTTGAAAGATTGCAAAACCCGGCCTCGGATCCCAAAAAGTTAAAATGGGATTGATGAATTGTTGATAAAAAAAAAAAAGAAAATGCAGATGGGAAGAGAAGAAGACGAGCACCAAATCTTGATTTACTAGTGAGTACATTTTTGTGCCATATAATATGTTGTAAAATGTACTTTTATTTAATCTTTGGGGTTCAATTCGCTGTCCCTTTTATGGTAAACTACATGGGTTTTTTGGTTATTGAATTCGAAAATATTAGGTCACGAATTGAAGTACCGTTCTGTTTCAATTTAGAACTTTGAACTTTATTTTCAGATTTATATTTATCTATAGGGATATTTATTATTGGGTTAATTACATTTTACCCCTTGTTCATACAAAAAAAAAACACTTTTTACCCCTCCTACTCTAGCATTCGCTGCGTGCCCAACTCCTTTTTTGCCCAATTCTTGTCACTTGAATCCTAACCATCTAAATTTGTACCCGATGGACGTGAAGTCTCGCAAATTTTCTGATTTAGTTTAATGCAATTGACTGTGGGTCCCACGAGGAACCAGTGGTGCTTTAGTATGCCACATCGTTCTTTTTTTTATTAATCAATTTTGGGTTTAGTACAGTGCAGAAACGGAGAAATTTGATTTTTCCGTTTTTTTGTTCTTTTCTAACTATAAAGGGATAATTGCATTTTGGTACTTCTAGTTGCACTAATTATTAAAAAGTACTTCAACTTTTGAAAACAATTAAAAAGGGACCCATTATTTGGGTTAAATTACACCTGGGTATTCTCTCTCTCTCTCTCTCTCTCTCTCTCTTTTCTTCTTCAGAAAATAACAAGATTTCACTTGAACTTATTTTAGATAATTAGATTTTTATGCGTTACACGTCATTGAAATTTTTTAGTATTAACAATTTGGTTCCGGAGTTAAAAAAAATTTCTTTAACCTCGAGATTAAATTGTTAACATTTGAAGAGTTTAGGGTTGCAAAAAAATCTAAGTTATTCATAATAAGTTAAAAAGCTATCTTGTCATTTTTTGGAAAACAGAAGGTGGAGGGTACGTAAGTGTAATTTTGCCCAAATAATGGTTTTTTATTTTTATTTTTATTTTTATTTTTAAATGCAGCTAGAAGATACCAAAATGCAATTATCCCAAGTCTAGAACTTTTTAGCACATTTTTTTTTATTAAGCCGCAGTTTGATTTACAATTCTGCGTTATTTAAAATATGGTATTTTAAACATGATATTGTAAATAGAGTATTCTTTATGTTTGGAACAATATTTTGAACAAGGTATTCTAAACATGATATGTGTTTTGAACAATATTCTGAACAAAATTTTCTAAACAAAATATGTATTTGGAACAATATTTTGAACAAAGTATTGTTTAATTAGATTAATTTAATTTAAGTGGATTGTAATTGAACATTTAACTACATATTCTCTTCTTATTCTTTGAATTAATTATTGGTGAACTATTTTTTACACAAAATTAATAGCACAAGTTTATCACTCGTCGACATAGATTTTTTTTTTTTTTTTAATTAATCAAGTATGGACACAACATAATTTACATTTAATATTACCAAAATACCATTATAACCTTACGATTACGATTACTATTATCAATATTATTGCAATTACAATTACAATTATAATTATTATTACCATTACTATTATCATTACCACTATCATTACCATTATTACTGTCACTAAATAGTAATTACCACATTTATTGTTATTGTTACGGTTACCATTATCATTACAATTATCGTTATCACTGTTAGTATAGTTTTTATTTATAATTTATATGTAGCTAAACAAGCATAGGCACAACAATTTGCGATGAACATTACCAATTTACATATTCCATTATCATTACCATTATTATTGTTACTAATATCGTTATGGTACTAATATCATTATCACTACCATTTTCATGATAATTATTATTACCAATTTACCATTACTATTACCATTACGATTACTACTACCAACACCATTACAATTATCATTACAATTATCATTACTATTATTATTACAATTATTATTACCAATTTACCATTACTATTTTTTTTTATTAGC
>WUAT03463542.1:0-16268 GCA_010015005.3 Ulmus americana
AGGCGACTTAGTGGCAGCAATGTAGCAGCTGACCGAGATGGTCAAGCACAACATCAATCAGCATCAAAAGTTCTGGGCATTTTTGAAAGCTGCACATACCTGGGAAAATATGATGTTTCAATTAAATTTTTCTAAGAAGCTCATGAATTCTCCAACCTTTTCGGATGAGATTCTGCACCTTTTTGTGCTAACCTCCACAGAGCATGCTACCCCTAGCCATGTCTCAAGCCCAGACGTGCAGTCTGAGGAGGAGATGGAGTCTGAGCCAGCTTCTCAACCTCCCAAAAAGATCAAGAAAACCAGCGCCTCAAGAAAGGAAAAAGAGAAAGTGCATGAATCTCCTGTCCCTAGTCCAATAAGCCAGCAAGAAGAGGAGCCACCCGAGTCTGAAGACACTCCATCACCACCACCCCGTAAGAAAGCTAAGGTGACCACTTTTTCTATGAAGAGAAGGACACAGCTCACAGCAGCAAAAATCTCGCACTTCTACTCTTCCTCCTCTGACGAAGAACATACTGCTCCATCTCTTGCAGTTTAGAAAAAGAAATCCAAACCTTCAACAACAGAGCTAACAAATGAGAAGGATGCAGTTGCTTCGGATCAAGAAGAGAATGATGTTGAAATCACAAAGGAAGTACGAAGCAGAGCAGCTAGAACTCTACGACAAACGACAAATCACAAAGGAAGTTTGTAGTATTTTCTTTTAGGATATCTTTTGGACAACTTTTGTTAGATTTAATTTTGTGTTTTGTTTTTTGACTTAACTAATAGTTACTTTCTGTTCATTTTGGGTGTTTGTTACTCATTTTAATGCTTTATATGGTTGTGTGACCGAATGTTTATGCCTGCCTGTGTTCTCTGCTATTCAATGTGCTTAATTGTGTCCAAATCCTCTTTCACACTTTTAGAATGCATACAGTGAGGACACTGTACATTCTAAAGTTTGGGGGAGGGGGCGGATTTGGAAAATAGCTTGCTCTATGAATTGTTTGGATGAATGTGGAAATAGCTGTGTTAAAGATTTAAAGTTGAAAATTAGCTGAGAAAAGTGAGAAACTTTTTGAAAGAGTAAAAAAATGAATGAATGATTGGCAATGAACATTTTGTTCTTAATTAGATAGATTGTCAATTGTAATCTTTGTTTTTAATCAATTGTTGTGGCTTGTTATTTGAAATGAAACCTGATGAAGAACATTTGCATGTTAGAGTGTGAACCCTTGAAACCTAGGATGAATGTAACCTTGACTCTTTTTGACACATACCTTGAAGTTGTTAGGAAACTTAGATGATTTAAGAGGGAAGTGAAACTAGACATTCTAGGTTAACTGAAATCCATTCCTAGTTTTAGAGTTGTTAGTTTACAAACTTATACTAAAGCATAAGTTTGGGGGTGTACCACCAAGTTGCAATATTATTGTCTCCTTTATGTAAATATTTTAATTAAAAAATGTTTTGAAATTGAATTGCATTTATTCTTCTATTCTAGGCATATAAGTAGCCAGGACTATGTGTGTTGCTCACATGTAGTTTTGCATGAAAAAAGAGGTAAAAAGATGAATAGTGCTAGGAAAAGAACAAAAATATCAAAAATTATTTGAGCTCCCTTGAATTGTTACTTTTTTGAGTAACGGGGTAACTTCATCACCAATGTTGTTATTCACGTCAAAAGATGAGATAAAATTGATAGGAAGGTAGAAAAAGAAAGAAAAAGAGGAAAATTTATACATAAATAAAAGTTATTAGCTGTTTGAGTACGTGTTCATTTACACCCCACTTGTCATCACATTGTGTATACTCTATGGTTGTTAAGGAAATGCAAGTTAGGTGAACCTTTTGAGTGAAAAGTCTATCTAAAATTTTGAGTTATTTTAGGTTTCCAAAACATTGTCAAGGTAGCACATACACACTTTGATTGAGTTAGGGTGAACATAAGTCTTTGGAATCAAGGGGTTTGATTGATTTGAGCTTGTCCAAGGGTAAGATTTTCATAATAACAAGCCTTGCATGATTGATTATTTTCTACGTTTTTAGTTATTTGATTTTGGTTGTTTTGATTTGTTAGTTATTTGATTTTGGTTGTTTTGATTTTTTTCATAAATTCTATCTTTTTGTTTTCTTTTTATCACTCGAGGACGAGCAATGGTTTAAGTTTGGGGGTGTGATAACTCTTAGAAATAAAAGTTATTTATCTTTTTAAATTTGAATTTAAGAAACAAGAGAGTGATATTAGATGTTAATTTGTTTTAATTAGCTTAGTTTGCATTTTTAGTTTGTAAATATGTACTTTTCTGATTTTAAGATGTTTTAGTTAATTTCATTGCCAATTATAAATATTCTTGCCTTAGTATAAGTTTCACGACTTAAAAGGAAAAATTGCTGAAAATCTTCCGGTACTACAGGATGCTATAGCAACTGGGGAAATTCTATTGAAAAGCTGAAGGCCAACTGGAATTCTCCTACACCCTGAACATGGTCCAAAGTTCAAGATCCACGTGTCAACAGTTGACCAAGCAGTAGTCTTCACCTCAATTCTCATATTTCAACACATGGCATTGATACCCTAGCTGCCCTTTGACCTAGCATATAAAAGCTTCACTTTATGAGGGCAGCCGCAAGCAAGAAAGAACGAGAGGCAAAGAGAAAGACAAGTAAGCAGAAAATACAAAAAGAAAGAAATACTATACAAGGGAACATTCTCTTACATCAGCTCATTTTTTTTTTACCATTTTCCACCATTGTTGAGCTGATAAAGAGCAGGAAGTACAGAAACATTGGAAAAGAAGTTAATTAAAGAAGCAAGGGCAAAAAGGAATTGTAGAAAAGAAGAGAAACCGAGCAACTCGGAAGAGAAACTCGGCTAAATCTATCCCTTAACTTCTCAATTTTATTTCTCCGTTGTTGCTAAAATTCCAAATTTGTTATGAACTCAACTGTGATTTACATTTCCAGTCTCTTTGTTTTTAAGCTCAACATGAGCTAAGTTTTTTAAGTTAGAGTACAATGAGCTTGTAATCGGATCCTTGTGAGTTCTTATTTGTTACGAGCTATGCTTGGTATTTTTAATCAAGATAAGTGTTATGTCTAATATCTAAAATTAGGATTGATCACCTTAGTTTTGGATGCAAGTTTGCTTAATTTCAGAAAAGTTGAGTAAATGGAAACACTTGATTAATATGGGTTAATTTAGTTGATTGGAAAATTAATTGAAGTTGATTAGAACAGGAATATTCAATCAAGTCCATAAGCTAGCTGAATTGAGGTTAATTAGATGGTAATCATAATTAATGTGAGCTTAGAAATAAGCCTTATTTAATGAAAATTACCTTAAGAGTGATCGGAAAACACTTTGTATTTGAATTCTGGAGCAAAATGTTGTAGTATGTCTGTAGCATATATGGAACTCACTGGGTGAATTTTACAGGAGATTTGTCACTTTAGCTATTTTATCCATTTGTTTACACTCTCATTTGCATTTTATTTTTTGATTACTTTTTGTTATTATTTACTTTCCACAATCACATACATCAATCTATTTGTTATTACTTGTTACTTAAGATTTTAGCTTAATTGATTAATTATTTTGGAAATTTAGAATATAACCAATCTCAATCGTCGTGGGTACGATATCTCTTATCACTTTATTACTTGTTCATAATAGTGTATAATTGCACTTTAGCACGCACATGATTTCGTACAACACTCGGCACTATTCAAGGAAGATGAGGGAGTCCAATAGCCTATCTATTACACTAGAAAGTGTTTGCTCAATACAGAGACCTGATATCTAGAAGTGGAGAAGTTGGCTTGGACACTAATAGTCGTAGCTCGCAAGTGCCATCCACACTTTGGAGCATATACCATTGTAGTTCCAACGTAGTTCCCATTAAAACAAATATTGCATAAACAAGAAGCCTCCGGTCACCTAGCCAAGTAGTCCATGGAACTCGGGGAATTTGACATACTTTTTCAGCTACGCATGGCAATAAAAGGTTAGGCCTTTGCAGATTTCATGACCAACTTCACTTACTAGACCATAAGCAGAAAGTTAACTAAGAAGCTTGTACCACAACTAGATTCATAATGGCACCTATATGTAGACAGATCCTATATGAAAAGTTACTCTGGGCAGGGGTGATTCTAGTTAGCTCAGAAGGAGTAAAACTCAATTGTGTTCTCTTCTTCCAATTCAAAGCATCCAATAATCAAGCTGAGTATGAAGCTTTTCTTGCCAGCCTCAGACTTGCCAAATAAGTTTAAACTCATCATCTCCTAATCTATGGCAATTCGCAGTTGATTGTGAATCAAGTCAATTCTGAGTACCAAGCTAAAGGAGAAACAATGGCCTCCTACCTAGACAAAGTAAAAGAGCTCTTGGGATAGTTTGACACTGCAACAATCACTCAAGTGCCTAGAAACAAGAACTCCAATGCTGATGCCTTGGCTCGCCTTGCGACAAGGTTAGAAGATAGCCTACTAAAGATAGTTCCTCTCAAAATTTTGGAAGAACCAAGTATAGAAAAACCTCAGCAAGTTAATACTCCCACTATCAAGCCTTTCTAGATGGATTCTATCATCACCTACCTTCACGATGGAACTCTTCCAGAAAACAAGTTCAAAGCCCACCAACTACAATTTAAATCAGTGAGATACTACCTAGACAAAGATAAGCTTTACAAGAGGAGTTTCTTCCGTGAAACCCTAGAAAAGCTCCTCTATAATGAAGCCCAATGATGTAAATTTCTTTGTGAAATTATGGGTAATGTTATAATAGTTTATAAAGAAATTAATTTGTTTTCAAAATTGTTCAAGTAATGAATTTAAGTACATGTTAAACTGTTATATAATTTCATTTGTGATTGCATAATTAAACAAGAAAACATTTTACAAGAATTACATAATTTATTGATTGAATTAATTGTAATTTTTTAATAGTTTTAAATAACATTTTACAAGAATTACATAATTTATTGATTGAATTAATTGTAATTTTTTAATAGTTTTAAATGAGGATTTAATTGAAATTAAATTAAATAAGTGGTTATGGAATAATTAAGTTTAAAATAAGAATTTAATTCAAGATATATATATATATATATATAGTGAGAAAAAAGGGCTCAGCCAAGCTGGACATCGAGCCAGGCCGATTAGATACCCAACTCAGTGAGTGGCCCTAGTTGACCAAGCTCACCCTAAGTAAATAGGCACTCAATTCATTTGGCCAAGCAACCAGCAAGGCATCCATACGGATAGTAGCATTCGGACATAGGCATGTAGCTCATTCAAACCACCAGGTGCAGATCTAGAAGTGGGTAAGCACCCTTATTTGCTCGACCTTAATGCATCTAAGCACTCGGCCATGCGAGCATCTGTTTGGCCACATAGGGCATGCACAAGACCGCTTTAGCATGCACAAGTTCGCACTGAAATGCATTTCGAAGGGTTCTGCTCATGCAAACTACTCGACCCTCCCCACCAAACCTTATGCGTATGATCTGCTTGGCCATGTAAGCCTCGCACTAGTCCCTTGACTGTGATCCCCCAATCTATTCAAACTACCCAGCAAATTGGCAATGTTGGGCTAGCCACAAGCCAACCTGGGCATATTTTTCCCACCTATTCAAATTGTTTTATGCCCTATTTTCCATACAGACAGATTAGGATCCCAACAAGTTACGAGTCCTCTTCTTTGTAAATCAATACTTAAACTAAAATTTATATCTTGTATTTGCATAAGAAGGACTAGATGTCAAAAGACAAGGTATCCATGTCTAGGTGTCCAAATTTTGGATTATAAGGTTTTGCATAAAAAAAACACCTCAGCAAGTCCATTGTCTCTTGTCGATGGAAGTAAACTCTATATAAAGGAATCTTCAAGCTAAAGAAGGACTTTTTCCTTTAGCAATCAAAACAAAAGGAAGAACAGAAAAACACTCAAAACTATCACTCTCACTTCCTCTCATTCTCTGCCAGCAACAAACAAGCAAGAAAGAACATTATTCTTGCTTCTTCAATTCATTTCTTTCTTAAATTTCAACACTAAATTGAAATCACAATAGAGTAAGTATTTTGAATCCATGAATCTGTGTTGTTTAAGCTTATTATAAGCTTTGGACTAATAACAATCTTGTTGAACACTAGGAACTAATTGGCAGCAAGACATCCTTGGTAGTTCTTCAAGGTTTTGAGCATTTCATCAAGATTTCCTTTGTAAATCCTCTTTCTCAATGACTATGACTTCTGTAATTTAAATGTGAGTATGTTTAGATTGGGTTAGATGATCTGCATGCAAAAGAATTTCAAGTTTAATGTTAATTTTTGAACATGCAAACCCAGTTTTGGATAGTTCCAATAACCATTCTTGTATGTAGGTTTTGAAGGATCTATAGAACTTTGTTTTATATATACTTTAGCTTGTTGGAAAAATTTGAATATCTAGTTTTTTATGGTGAAAATTTCAGAAACAAAGGATTTGTGGTTGTTGAGATATAAGGTTTTAAAAACATGTTATTCCACATGAAAATTTTTAGTTGCCTGAATCTGGGATTTTCTTTAACATGCAAAAATTATAAGAAATTCATTGAGATTTAATCTCTAACTTAATTAAATTATATAGTTTTAGAAGTTAAAGTGATCAAATAATTAGGTTACTTAAAACACTAAATAACTAGAAAACCCTTTTGTTTTGCTTTCTGATATTAGCCTTGTTTGTTAAGTAAAAATATGAATTTTGAACCCAAATTTTTAAAGATTAAATTTAATTGTGTGATGGAATTTTTTCAATTTTTTTTAACCTAATTGATTTAGAATTGAATGAGTTATGCTTAAACTAAATTAGGTATGTAAAGCTGTCCAATTGAAAGAACCCAGTTTTGAGGGCCCTTTTTTGGGTCCTGTTTTATATGATTTTGAATGAATTTTATTAAATTAATTTTACAGAATAAACCTTAAGATGTTGTGAAACTTTTCCATTTAGTTTTGGTTAATTTTGTTTTTAATTGAGTAAGTAATAGCAAATCAAAGTCAGAGCTGCAAGTTGTTAAGATTTCTAGATGAACTAGAATGAACAAATTTCGATGTAGGGACTATAGGCCAAATTTTGAATTGAGATTTTAAGGATAAAGAATTTAGTGTCTAAGGAGTATAATAAAAATTAGTCTCATCTAATTCGAATTAAAACTATTTAAGATTTACTCAGAAAATGCAAGAAAGGTCAAAATGGGATTTAAAGAACATGTAAAAGTTTTCTAAAAGCTCTTATTGTGTTTTGTTTAAAAATCATGTTTTCAAGATAAAAATTTGATTATTAACCACATTCCAACTCACGTATGAATTTTTTAATCTATAGATGTTTTTATGAGTTGTTTTCCTCAACAGCTTTTATATTGAGGTTTTATTCCAACAAGCTAGGGTCCATGTCTTAACAACGACGTTTGTTGCAATTTATATTTTGCATGCAAGATCGTTCTTTGGATAATATTCATGGAAGGATTTTAATAATTGGTCTACTATTGTTATAGGTTAAAGCCACTAGCAATTTAATTTAATGATGGGATTTGTAAACCAGTAAGTACAGAATCTACAATATGGAATAAAACGTTTTCTGTAATAAAATGTGCAATATGCTTGATAAGTGCCTTAAGTTGTTATGTGCTTACTTGCTGAATTGATTGATGTTGTGATGTACTGGAATATCTGTTTTACCATCCATGATACAATGTTTATATGGTATTCACATTGTATATATATAATAAACATGCCTGAATATAGTTCACAGCCATGCGTTTTAGGACAGTTTATGCATTTAAAGTTACAACTATCTAAAGAGCTCCAATAAAGTTAACTATGCTACATTAGGTTCATAACTTGACTAATGCCAACAAGGAGACTAATATTTTGATAAAAGGTTATAACGGTTTAAAATGAATTTAGGAGTGTTGAACCCTCCGATTTATGGGACATTCCCTCCCCAACAATGTTGCATGATGATGGAGGAAAGTGGTGGAATGTTGTTGGCCAGAGGACTAGTGTCAGACCTAGGTAGCTCCTCTGACACCCTCCGATAACAGAACAACAGGTACGTACACATGGGCCTGAGTCTAGATAATAATCACCATAAGTCTAGACATCAATGAAAAGACTTATTTAGAAGTCTGCATCCAATAGTCATTATATTCCTATTACACAATATCATTGTTTGTATTTTCATTTTCTATGTGCTTATTAGGCGTATTGTACTGAGGTATGACTGTACTTACTAGGCTTCGGTTCACGACTTATATTCGTGTTGTAAGTACTAAAGGCAAGCATATCTCTAATGCTTGATAGGATGTACAGTGTGGTTAGTTTTTTCAGAAGGTAGGGATGGATAGTCCTACCATGCATATATTTTTGCTCACGCTGCACAAAGATCTTTGTAAATTCGTATTTATCTGTTTATTTCTTTCTTCCTTAAAACGTTTTGATATGTGCTTAAGTTATGCTTCTCTCTTTTCCTTTTGTTTTGGCATGTAATTATTCTTTCCGGAGGCATTATATTTTTCCTTTAAAGTCTGGTAACTGATAAATTACCAGCAATGGCTTTTAAGTTTCTTTACTTGTTGGTCGAAAATTTCAAATATGCTTTTAACTCCCTCAATTGTTAAATGTTATTTTTGGAAGAATTTTTTTTTTTGAAAGAAAAGATAGGCTAGAGTTTTACATGAAGAACTTCTAACAATTCGGTCTTTGAGTAACTAGGTTTTCAAATAATTGCTTTCAAAAGTTTAGAGATTACAAATCTCAAAGTTAAGATTTCTTATGAAATGATTTTGAAAATTCTACATTCAAATCAAACAAGTACATTGTATTTAAAAATAAAAAAACATGATCCTAAATTTTTGGAAACCTAAGCCTCCTTAAGTGGGTTAGCAATGTTGCAAAGAACCCAGGTCACAACATCTCCTCTCCTAGTTTCACCTATTTGAATGAAGACCAGGCAAAATATTTGCCCCAAGAAATCCATATGAAGGGTTGTACAGGAATCATTCCAGTGGCTGAGCACATACTCATAAGGTGCTTCGATAGGGATTTTACTGGCCTACTATCCAAGTTGATTCACTTGACTTTTTTCACAAGTGTGACAATGCTAGCACTTATTGACCATTCATCATCTGCCATCGGAAGATCTCACCCAAGTCTCCAGCCCGTGGCCCTTTGCAAAGTGGGGAATCGATTTCATTGGTCCTCTTCCTATGGCTTGGGGGTAGCTCAACTCTCAAGCTCACCCCCATTCTTGGGATCATCTGGGTTTAATTCTCTAACTACATTAGTCTGGCTTGTGGGAATGCCTTCACCCTTCTTAAATTTAAGAAGATAGTCAACACCATACTTTGGCGGGATATTGGTGAGAACTCCTTGATAAAGGAAAATTCATTAGTCAAGCATGCCCACTCCTAGCTCTAATCCTCAACTGTCAAAGCCGATTTGATGTTACCATTTTGTTCCTTAGAGAGTTACACAGTGTTCCAACCCACTTGCCCTTGAACTTCTTTGTACACATGCTTGTTCCCTGGGAAGCGCTTCAGGTCAAACTTGGCCCTCCAATTCACTCCTACCAAAAATCAATGGCACCTCCAAGTCTTGTTAGAAGAAGGCATCCCGTGGATCATTTCCACATATCTCAAGTGACTTAAGTAATAAACTCCATAGTTCTTGTTGGGGCAATCAAATGAAGAATGGCTCTTCATGGCATATATGGAAGCAATCTTAGCTATGGAAGGCTCCCCAAGGCACAACTTTCAATATAACACAAAGAAGGGACCTAAATATCGATAAACATTAGGGCTGACTTGGATAAGAGCTAAACTCAAAGCATGGAATACATTCTTGAAGAAATATTGGAATGAGAATCTAAGGCCCAAGTAGATCACATCCATATACATGGCAACTTCATCTCCTTGCTTAATACAAGGCCACTCATCAATTCCTGGAGCTCTCAGAGTAATCAACTCAGGAATTTTAAACTCGGCTCTCAAGCTAGCTAGCTTCTTCATGGTCATGTTAGATTGGAAGCTTTTTTCCGTCGTGATTGATCCTTCCACATATCTGTAGTCAACTACCCTTGTATCACTTTTTGGGCTCGCTTATTCTTTTTCCTCCAAGGTGGTGAGTCAGTAGGGGCCTTCCCCTTCCTTGCCTTCTTTTGCTCCTCTTCCTCACCCTTAATCACTTCAGATCTTCTCAGCTTGAGTGACTTAGAGTTAGGAGTAGGATCATCTCTAACTATCCCAAGCACGGCTTGTTGAAGAAGAGAAACTCAGTTCTAGATGGCTTAAGGTTTTGTCTGGGTTGGGGGCACCTTGGCTCGCGATGAGCTCAGTAGCTTACCGTGCGAAGTGGGGTAAATTTGGTCCAACCTAACATGTTTAAATAGGGGGCTGGGGCTTAAAAATTCAACACTCAATTCTTCAAAATTAGAACTGGAACTTGAAAAGGAGCTTGAATTGGAACTTGAGTTAGAGATCCAGGACTCTTTTGTGAATCCTTACTTTTACCCATGATCGAGATCCCACAAACACTCACAAGCAAAAAATAATAATAATAAGGAGAAAGAAGAAAAATAAGAGTGAGAATTGCCCTTGATTTTGGAAAAACATTCCTCAAAGTTGGGAATTTTTTGATTACTTCTCTCTTTAGGCTAGTGAACGCTTCCCCTTCTCTCCCTAGAATGTGCGACAAGTTATGAAGTGAGGAATGATCCCTTTATTTATAACATTGGGGGAATATGAATGGAACTAAGTCATTAAAGTCTATTCAATTCTAGAAGATGAAAATATTTAAGTTTAAAGATAAAGATATCCCAATTTATCATTCTCTTTTATTCTTTCTATTATCTTAAAGAAAGTTTTGAAAGATAAAAAGATTTGAGCCTGAGATAAAGGAGATCCAATTAATCTTTATCTTTTGTTCTCTTCTTTTATCTCTTCTCTCTTGAGTAATTTTTGAAAAACTTTCCTGAGTTTTAGTGTAGCAACTCAATATCTCCCTAACTAAAAATTTTGTAATTTTTTCCTAAATATCAACTTGGCAATTCAATAGCTACTGGATTAAAAAAAAATCAAAATTTCACAAGTAGTTCTTAATTCAACCAGTTAATTCAATAACTAAGGGATAACTGTTATGGGAATTTTTATCGCCACTGATATGGTGTCCACGTCATCGCTTAGGTATCATTTTTTCTCATAGTATAGTCAAATTGAATTAGATTTGTCAGCTCTAGATGTCCCACTATGGCACATGGAGTTGGAGTCGAACCCTGGAAAGGTGGGTCCACACTGGGTAAGCCGAGCTGGCTGGCTAGGCTAGGCCACACAGGGCCTACCAAGCAATCCCGTGCACACATGTAGGCTTGCCAGGCCTACCAAGCTGGCATGTTCACATAGGTAGGCTTGCCATGCCATGCCCATGTGGCTTGCCATGCCACGTCCATGTGGCTTGCCATGCCACGCCCATGTGGCTAGCCACAGGATGGCTAGACATCACTCACGTGACTACACTAGGCCTGTTGAGCTAGTTCAAGCTGCGCGGCCTGCCCATGCGGCTGCACGAAAGCCTGTCGAACTAGCCCACATAGGCTAGCTGAGCTAGTCCATGCATTGCCAGCAGGGCCTGCCAAGCTGACCCATGTGTTATGCGCAAGCTGGCTGGGCCTTGCCCACACAGCTATCCCATGTCCACCTTAACTTAGTCAATACTAGGATAAGTTGAATCACAGAGTACCGAGGCAAGACTTGACTCTCTTCATGCTTGAGTTTTGTCACAACACTTAGTCAAATTAGGATCGATATCTTTTGACTAAGCTGCTAACAAAGTCAGTCTTTCCTTATCTATTGAGGCAAGACTCGATCCATTCATTATTAAAAAAAAACCTAAGTAATTCGTTATTACAAGGTTCTTTATCTTGAGGGATCAATCATCAATATTCTGACAAAGCTTGTCTCATTAGGATGAATCATGAGTGGCAAGTTCACATTCCCCTCTGCCAAGGAAGCCTTGAAGTAGAGGAAGAGTAAGGGCGAGAAGAAGCAGAAATGGGTGCTGCCCAATAGTTCTGTGATTAATGATAGGCATGCAGTGGGGTCGAGTGCACCCACCATGTCATTTGATCCCTCACTGGCGAAGTCTTTGAAGAAGGCAAGGTTGGGTGAGGGGGAAGGTAATGTGACACTTAACTTTCCGTCAGATGCATTGGTTTACGATGACCCTTCTTTCCTTAGAGGTACAGCTGACTCACTTCTTCTCCCTGCAGACCGCAAGTGGCTCATTGAAATTGGCCCAATGTAGGCAGCCAAGTGGAGTGTGGCCCACCACTTCCAAGAATAATTTGAATTGTTAGTTCTGATGTTGAAATTTTCTAAGTGTTGGAATTAACCGCATGCGACATGTTGCAGAGTCTAGCGGCGATCCTGTACTTGAAGAACACAATGACCTCCCAAGATAGGAGGAATGCTGATCTTGCCACCTTCAATACCTCTCTAAGAAAGCAAGTGTTCGAGCTGCAAGCTCAAGATAGTGCGTGCAAAAAGAGGATCAAGACTCTAGAGGAGGAGCTTGCCTCGAAACATGTGTCACATGCAGAGGTAGAGGTAGAGTATTAGCTTGAGCAGATGAAGACCATTGCGGTTGATGCGACCCTTCACACATGGGCTGAGCTGATGGAGGAGTTTAGAGCTGGCAGGCAGGTCGAGTGGGACCCCGAGTATAAAATCAGGATTTGGAAGGAGAAGGAGGACAAGCTCAGTGGCTCGGTGAGTGGCAAGCAAAGGGTAGAGGAGCCCTCACCACTAGGTACTGAGGTCCAAAAGCGTTCGGGAACAAAAGAAGGTGCTCATGCGGCTGTCGAGCAGTGTGAGGGAAAGCAGCCTACAGAGGAGAAGGGGGATGAACCAGCTCATGATGGACATGCTTAGGTGTCGAGTACTACTTCAACACTTGCATATATTTTTGTTTGAATTGATACTTGGAGACTTCATATTTGAACTTATATTCTTTTGATGGCATATACCAACTTTCCTTGTACATGTGACTTAGCCTCGTGGAGGCATTATTTATATATGCAGTATGTGCTTTCGAGGGGTTGGTCCCTTATTGCCCCAAGGGGGTGTTCTTTGTCTATTCTCCCATGTAGAATGCAATTGTAGTGTTGTATGCAGGCGTAGAACCATAATTGTCGTAGATTGAAACAATAATTAACTTGTCAAATAATTAATCAATCAAGTATACTGAAATAATAATGACGTAGAGTCAAAAAATATATATCAAAAATGTAATACATTAACACAATGTGTCCCCCCCATCCTAAGTATAGTGCCCAGCTGGGTGGTATGCGATAACTCTTAGAAATAAGAGTTATTTAATCTCTTAAGTTTGAATTTATGAAACAAAAGAGTGATATTAGTTGGTAATTTGTTTTAATTAGCTTAGTTTATATTTTTAGTTTGTAAATATTCACTTTTCATATTTTAGGATGATTTAGTGTAGTTCCTTGCCAATTATGATCATTCTTGCCATAGTAAGAGTTTCTTGAGATAAAAGAAAAGAATTCTTAAAAATCCCTATATGCTGTAGGATTGTTGCAGCAACTGGGGAAATTTTATAAGAAATTCTAAAGGATAGCCGGAGGGACAGCTGGAATTCTCTTACAGTATGCTTAGGTTAAATGTAATTCATCAAAGTATATTGAGCATGTAGAGTGCAATTGTGACCAATCAAATACATGTTGCTTCAAGGCAAATGAGGATGTCAGAAGCTACATGAGCTTAATTCTATGTGATGTAGCATGATCAGTTATGATGGAAGATATATAGGTGCAAAACCATGTTGTTTGTCCCCCAGTAGAGTGTAGCTAATTTACAAAACATGTGTTACGGCAGCCAATGGCTTTGACTCTCAAGTTAGTATTTATTTGACAAGTATTACAAAGTAAAGAGCGTAGAGTGAAGTACTCCCTATTGTGTGGAATGGAAGAGTTGTTTGAACAATTGTAAGAAAGAGAATGGTAAGGATGGCCAATGGAAAACCTATCAGCCCTCTGATGCTTAAGTCAGTACTTTTTTGTTGGATGAAATAAGCAAAGAAAAATAAAAATAAAAAGCAGAGTTAGAAACTCCCCGTAGAGTAAAGGCGGTGGCTTGCAAAGCACCTGCATGAAATGTGAGATAGAAGTAGCATGTTGATGGCCAGAGCCTAGGTTATTCAACACTCAAAACTTGCAAACAAAGTTCAAAGCTTATGTAGAGTTTAAAAGTGATATAGCTTAAGATGGATGGCGTTCCAACTATTGTGGATGTCCTGTCCGTATCTAGCTTAGATTTTGTAAGCTCCTTGTTGCACCACCTTAGTAATCTTGTAGGAGCCTTCCCATGTAGGATGGAGCTTGCCTATTCCCAAATCATTGATGTCCTAAAATACTCACCATAGCACCTAGTCCCCCTACTTGAAGGTTCTCACTCTGACGTTCTTGTTGTAGTGTCGAGCCACCTTTTGTTGGTATACTACAGTGCATAGGTGAGCTTTGTCACTCAACTCATCGTTGGTGTCAAGGTTGTGATTGAGTTGCTACCAGTTAGTGTCCTCGTTGAGCCAAAGGTACCTTACCGAGGAGATCCCAGCCTCGACTAGGAGGACTGCCTTAGTGTTGTAGGCTAGTGAGAAGGGTGTCTCCCCTATATGAGTCAGAGTGGTAGTTTGGTAGGACCAAAGCACACCTGGTAACTCATCGACCCATAGTCCCTTGGCCTTTTTGACTCGCTTCTTCAGAATCTTGATGATGGTCTTGTTGGAAGACTCAGCTTGGCCATTGCCCTGATGGTAGTGTGGTGTGGAGAACCTGAGCTTGATCCCCCACTCCTTGCAGAAGTCTTGGATGTCGAATGAGATATACTGAGAGCTATTTATGTGACTATCTCCTTGGGTACTCCAAAGCGGCAAATGATGTTCTTCCAGATAAAGTTCTTCACTTCATGGTCTCTGACTTGGTGGAATGCTTCAGCCTCAATCTACTTGGTGAAGTAGTCTGTGATTGCTAGCATGTAGAAGATCAAGTATGATTGCAGGCTCAGTGAGCACCCTAATAACTGCTCCAATGGACATGATAAAAACCCGTCTCATGTTGCAACGGGAATCTAAAATGGCTAGAAGTTATAAGAATGGCTTTCATTGTGAGTATCAGGTATTGATTACTCTCTCATTTTTTAATATACTTATTTAAACATCTTTTATCAAGTTATCCTTTATTCCATGCTAATGAGGAGTCTAAAGACTACTTTACTTTAATTGGAGCAGGATGGAGGTATATGGTATAGGTTTTAGAAAATATTTGGCAGAATAAGTTAACTTGTGTAGCAGAAATGGGCAAATCAACTTCTTGGTGGTTTTAGCTATTTTAACTTATTATGTTGGCATTTTTAAGATGAAACTTTGGGTGCCATTTTTCTTATCTAGTTCTACCTCCTGATGTTCTGGGCATTTATGTCTCGTCTCTTTCATGGCTCTAGTGAAGATAGTAGGTAATTATATTTTGGTTCAAATAAATTCATGCATTTAGATCTCATGTTTTAGTTTTAGTTTTTTACTTTTTCTAGACAAAGAAAGTTTCTTACTTACATGTTATGTGGACTTAAATCAGGGAATAAGACACGGCTTTCCTTATCTTATATGACTTCTTATGTCTGTCATTCCAGGTGGTAATTAGTGAGGGCCCTAGAGCCCTTTACAAGGGGTAAGTTTTCATTCACCCTTTCCTAATGAAAGCTATTTTATTTGGCCATGTCTTCCAGATGTTATTCATTTCTTTACCTGCAATCTACAAGTAATTATTGGATTGTTGCTCTAAAGTACTGTGAGCATTCTAATACTATTATGATAATGAAAGATCTTCCTTTTATTTCAATCTACAACATTTGAAATCTGTAGGGGCTTTACTTTTAAATAGCATTCATTTAAGAAACTAATGAGATAAATGGTTTTTTTGAAAGGTAATATGGGAAACCAAGGAAGGTGTTGAAGATAGTTTGCCACCTTTAGTTTATATTTCCAGAGAAAAGCATCCACATCACTACAAAGCATGCGCCTTGAATGTTTTGGTATTTTTTATTTTTTTTATTTTTATTTTAACCCAAAATTGTTGTTAAAGACTAAAGAGTATCTAATATCTTTTTATTTTGTTTTGGAAATTAATTATATGTAGGCTAGGGTTTCAGGGGTGATGACCAATGCACCTTTTATGCTAA
>WUAT03463653.1:0-16252 GCA_010015005.3 Ulmus americana
CAGGCGCGCTATTTTACGAGTTCTTATGTGTTAGTGGCATGTTTGGGTAATCCTCATTTTTCATTTAGAGGAGTCTAATTTAGGGGAGATAGTCTCATAAAAGGCTTATGTATGATTCAAGAAAGTTTGTTTGTTCTTCAAACCATATTTTCAGCTTCAACAACTGCGGCAAAGGAACCACCATAAACACTTTTGGATATATTTTGTTTGTTGGTTTTGACACTGTGGTCGGCTCCATGGTTGGTTGCGGTGGGAAAGGGGAGGGGTGAATTGTAAAGAGGGAGGGCTGAGTTTTGTCATTATTATTTTTTTGGCTCAAAAAAGTTTATATATTACTTAAAGTTAAAAATTAGTTCAAATATCTTACAAATATGTTGTTCGATGGCAATTTAGTGGCCCAAAATTGTTAAATAAAATTGAGAATTGTCAATAAATGACAATTAGAGAAGGTATATGGATCAATTTTTGATTTTAGGTAGTAGCAACAAACTTTAAATAACATTTGAGTCAAAAATTCTTGAGTTTTTTTTATTTGTTTAATTATTTTAGTATATATTTTAAAATCAAATATTTGTAAATAAAATTTAGCAATAGTATTTTAGTTATTTATTTTGACTCAAGATACCAAATTTTCAAAAACCCTTTCTTTGGCAGTAGTTTGTGGGGCTCATTGCTTATTTAACCTAAGTAACAAACAATATTAAGCACATACTCTTGATTTTTTAATCTAACCTTGTAAAATACAATTATAAATAAATAAAAATAATAATAATAATTTTACAACCCATTAAAAAAAAAAAAAAACCACCCCGCGCCAACCCCTGCTTTTTGTTTTCCTCCATATCCATCCAACAAAACAATTTTTTCGATGAGAAGTGGAAAAAAAACAGTTAAGATATAAAATGAAGGTGTTGAAGTAGTAAAGATTGAGCTTTGAAGGTGTTAGAAATATTGTACAAGTTGGAAGGTTTATGGGTGTTTAAAGGTAATTAAAACATTTTTTTTTTCTTTTCAAATTAATGTTTTGTTTTAATGTTGTAGATAGTTTGTAGTTGCCTTTTAAGCATAAAATCTGGATTGGATAAGGTTTAGAGGTAGATTTAACAATTTTTGAAATTCAGATATCGAATAGTTTGGACCGACTGCACAGTTAGGAAATTGAGTTTGTTACATGCGAGACTGGCTCATTTTTTAGGTAGGAGCGACTGTGGACCGACTGTGCAGTCAGTCTATATATAGTCAGGGCATTCGGTGCAAAATGATGTAGAGCGACTGTTTGTAAATAAGTGCAAATAAGATGTCGACAGTCTTAGTCGGTCCGAATTACTAAAGTGTGACTCCATTGTCGCGGACCGACTATTGTAGTCGATCGGGAAATTAGGTAGGAAAACATATATGATATCCTGATTGACTATACCAGTTTGCCGCGACAACTTAGTCACTCCCTTAAATTCTGGACCAACTGAAGTTGTCTGTCTTTAGTCGGGCCTGTCAGTTTTTAATCAATCTTTGTTTATTGTTTAATCAAATTTTTTGATTTAATTTATTTCTTGTAGATAAAGTTGTAAGTGTTTTTTGAGGTCGGAAAATGGGTGAAGCTTGAGGATTGTTGGGTTTTCTGGGCAAGCTAAGGTCATTTTGGTCGAGAAAGACATCTTGTTTGTGGATTTTGTTGACAAAATTTATGCTAAACTTGGATTGTCCAGAGATATGTTCGAGATATCATTAAGTTACTTGCCATAGTTGAATGGGAAGATGAGCCCGTTTTTTTTATTATGACAGATAACGATATTGAGTTGTTGCTTGATACCCGAAATGAGAAGATTTGCAAGAACCCTTTAAATGTTACCCTTGTTCCAAAAGGAGTAACCGTCAATGATGACATTGGGGAAGACAGTGATGATGGGGGAGATTTTTGTTCACACGATGGTGGAGGTGATCTGCATGACACTTTCTTCGACTTAGATTTTTTAGAAACCGATCAATTTGATGTCAGTACATTAAGAACGAAGTTGTCGGTGTATCGTAATCTGGAACCGGTAGGTGTTGAGACTGGGTGTTGGGGAGGGGGGTGTAAGTCAACCGGCGGAAGGTGCTAGTCAATCGTCCGACCCCTTGTTGTTGTTAATGGCGCGTATTAGTGGTGAGTCATTAAACGAGCCAAGAACTGAGGCATCATATTCTACATTTGGCGATGGATCAGATTTGCATGATGGTAGGTTTTTTAATAGTAAGAAAGAATTAATGAATAAGCTCACCGATGTTGTATTTAAAGGGAATTTTGAGTTCCGGGCCTGAAAATCAACCAGGTTATTGTGGGTGATTGAATGTATCAATCCGAACTGTAACTAGCGACTTCATGCATCCAAGACTGTGCTTGAGTCGAATTTTTTTGTCTTCCGAAAGTACGTGGGCGTCTATAGTTGCTCACTATTGAATAGAAATGCCAACCATTGTCATACAACCTATGTTGTGGTGGGCGAACAAGTTGCTCCGCAGTTTGTCGATACTCAGAAAAGACTCGCCCCCAAAGTCGTCTAGACTTTTGCCCGCACACATCTCAAAGCAAAAATCAATTATTATAAAGCTTGGAGGGGGAGAAAACATGCTCAAAGTATTATCAGAGGTTTACCGGAAAAAAAGCTTTTACATGCTTTCTTTATATTGTTACATGCTTGAGAAGGTAAATCTCAGGACTGTAACTCGCATAGACGTTGACGGGGATAACATATTCAAGTATTTATTCTTGGCATTTGGGACTGCAATTAGGGGTTTTCACTATATGAGAAAATTAATCAGCATAGATGAGACTTTTTTAAAGGGTCCATACAAGGGTGTTTTGTTGATTGCCACAACATAAGATAGTAATACTAAGCGTTACCCGATTGCGTGGGCCATCGTTGATTATGAGAACAAAGATTCTTAGACTTGGTTATTGACAAGGCTGATATAGGTGATTGGTGATAACGACGAGTTGGTGTTCATATCAGACATAGCCCAAAGTATAAAAACAGTTTTCTCCATTGTTTACAAGAAAGCGCAACACGGTGCACGTGCGTGGCACGTTGCATAGAATGTGAAGAGTAAGTTCAAGTGCGGGGATATTATTGGTGCTTATTGGAAGGCAGTGGATGCGTATAGGGTTGAAGAGTTCAACGGTTACATATTGGTAATCTCGCAAAGATATCCTAGAGTTGCCGACTACCTTGAGAATTAAGTTGGATTCGACAAGTGGTCGCGGTGTCATTTTCTAGGACTCAAGTACAATATTACAACAACTAACATGGTCTAATCACTAAACAACATGTTGATAAACACGAGAGAATTCCCTTACATTGCCTTACTCGATGTTATCTAAGAAAAAAGTGTTCAAGTGGTGGAACAAGAGGCGCGCCATGGGTATGATTGTTACTTCTCTGCTTATACCAAAGTGGGAAAATGAGCTAAGGCCATGTTTTACGGAGTCCCACATTTTATTGACAAGCTAGCTCAACCTTATAACGTTTCATGTCAAAGGAGGTGGACTTGTTGCAGTGGTGGATACTCACCAGTTGACTTGTACATGCCGCGTGTTTGATATTGACAGGTTACCATGTGTACATGCTATAGCAGCAGTGTATCATACCCTTGTAGGTGTGTATACTCTTGCGTCTCGTTATTACACGAAAGAGTATTATATGCTTGCCTACGCGGAAACTATATATCTGGTCAGATTGCAATCGCAGTGGGATGTCTCGAACAAAGTTGTCGCAATGGTAGTTTTTCTGTATGTAGTAAAAGAAAGGAAGAGAGGAAGGCTAAGAATGTCAAGATATCCTTCCGCTGGGGAATCAAGGAAGCACAAGAATCGATGCATGAAATACGGTGAGTTAGGCTACTACCAAAAGAGTTGCCGCAGCCGAACCGGTTCCAACAAAGAGATTTCACCCAACGGGCCCCCAACTTGAGATTTTTAAACTTGTTATGAAGTTATTTATTATTTCTACATGTATGGTTGGTTGTATCAGTCAAATTTTAAGGACTTCAATTTTTTTGTTAACTACTATAAAAGACCGACTGATGTAGTATACGATCGATTGTTGTAGTCAGGCTTTTGTAATTCTTGACTCGACTTTGTAGTATATTCTCAACTCTACGCGACATCATAGTCACTCTATTTGAAGGAGGATCGATTGGTTTAGTCACAATCGCTACTACATAGTCGATGCTGGCTTCTGTTTTGGTCGCAACTCTATAAATTGGCACAATTGTCAGTTGGGAAAAGCGACTATGTAGTCGCTCTGTTATATGGTAGACCAACTCGTAGTAGTCGGTATACCGACTACGTAGTTGCTCTTTGTTAAATGATTTTTATTTCGTAATCATTAACCATTTCAATTACTACTGTTTATTATATAGTTTTTTGAAGTCTTTTACTGAATAATATCACCATTAATTGATTTTGTAATATCGAATGCACGATAAGTTTTGATGTTATTAAGGTAACATTGATTTGTAGACTTACAATGTATATTGGATATATGATAAGTTTTGATATTATCGTAGCCACATTGAGTCAATTTTTGTTATCACAAGTCTCAATCAATTCAAGTGAAATTTTCTAGAATAATAATAATGTTGACAAATTTCGACAATGTTGTTCCAAAAATAATCACATTGTACAAAAATGTATAAGATTTATTATGGGTTTATAGAATCATTGAAAATCTCCACGACGTACCGTAACCTATGGTACTCGATCTTGTCATTATTCAAATCATTTGTCAAAGAGAGGTCCATCATATGAAACTCGATCATCTTTAGTATGTACACGCCACAATCTCCACTGAGAAATAAGAATAGATGTTAAATTATATCAAAACTAGTTTCTAAAATGATTTATACTTCTAAAGATTTAAATTACATTTGCTTGGTTTGTATGCACATAGTTCTCGAACATCTCCAAGTCCATGCTCTATTAAGATGTTGCTCGAGATGTTTGAACTTATTTGTCTTGTGAAGTATAACCGGCAACATTGCGCAAAATGGCCTAACATGACGGCCCATATCCTATTTTGTGGTTATTGCAACATCGGAATCAAGCACTATAACCTTGCACTTCATGATGTTGATAAACAACGCCACCCAATGAAATCATTTGACATTCAAAGGCACATGTAGTGCCTTGCATTTGTTCCAGGGCCGACCTTTTTGATTTTTTTTCCCTTTAATGTACTCAAGTAAATCCACATCGAGCTCAAATTTTATGAGGCCCTCGTTCTTGTATTGGAGAAAATTCACCATCAATTGTTGAGCAAACAAATTGCTCAATATAGCAACATCTTGGGAAATATGTCTCTATATTTGTCCGATTGTTTCCTATAGAATCTTATCTGCATGTTGAGCAAAACCAAAAAAAATAAAGCAGTCTTAGCAAAGCGTGACTACACAGTCGATAGTCGGTCCCTTATAAAATTAACAACTGGTTTAGTCATCATGGTAGTCGACTGATATATAAGAGTGCGACTAAGGCAGTTGCGAGATCGACTATGACTGTTGATGATGCACTCTGTAAAGGCGTAGTTACAATAGCAGCATCAACTATATAGTCAAGAACGCAACTAACCTAGTTGGTGCCATTTTAGACAGACCGACAAAGGTAGTCAATTCACCAACTCGATAGTCGATTTTGCCTACTGTTTTGACACAAAACAAAATGGTGGCATCGACTAAACAGTTGGTCTAGAGACTAACGTAGTCGCTCTCAACAAAACCCCACGATTAGGTCTTCAACTGACTCAGTCGTCCAGCTTTAAAGAGAGCGACTAACTTAGTCGGTGGACTGACTAAACAGTTGCGGTCTACTAGCAAAGTTGTTTAAAAAATTATGCCAAAAACTAATAAAAAATTAAACCAAACAGAAGTACCTCATACGAAAGCCATTCCCGGTTTGAAGGAGTTCCCTAAAAAAGAACCCCCCTGATGGCTTTGGGTTCCCCGTCATTGGAAAGCCACTTCATTAGAACGTCCGTCTGCGAAGGATCCACCGGCCGGAGTGGATAGTAATGAACCTCATTCTTTCTCTTTTTTGCTCACTGGCTGGAGGTGAACGGAGTTAACAATGCAGGTGCCTGCTTCCGGGTCTTCCTCTTTTCCCAAATATTGGATAAATAACCTCAATTATCATATCACCCAAAGCCTCGTCCATAAACACCTCCGAATGCACTTCTATATAGAGGTGTCTCATAAGTGAGTCTAGTTTCTACAGCCTGGACATCCCCAACAATATAGGTTTCTCCCTCCTGTTCCTCTAAATGTTCTTGCTCAAAGATGTTCACAATTGAAGCATCCGATCTTCGAAGAGCAGCAAGAACTATGTCCATCTTCCGATTCAAATCGGCCAAGGGCTACTCAAAATGCCGAATAATCCATGACTCTACCTCTCGACCCACCTTTTCAATATACCGTCTCAATCTCGTCTCCATTTCGGTTAATGCACCCTTAGGTGGTCGTTGTGTCTCAGGCACGGACTGCTCAACTGTGGGAGCCTCTCCAAAGGCTTCCTCTCAAGCTTCTCCTACATCCTCCCTAATAGGGGAGGGTTCTTGGATACGGTCTCCATCCCATTTGGTAGCACCGTTCTCCAGTAATCCCTTTAACACGATGATGGTTTCGTCATAAACATCACCTACACGCAAAGTTCTATACATGTAGGACATTGCCAACTCCTCCTTGGAAGGATGTAGTATGGAATAAATGACAACCTGTAAAATTAAACAATTCAAGTTAATGTATGTATCATTAAACAATTCAGATCTATCAATTCAAATTCTTAAGGGATAATTACATATTAGTACCATCTAGTTTGACTAAATTCCTAAAAATACCTCAAGTTTTGGGAAATAGCAAAAATGGGTCCCTAGTTTGCAATAATTACATGCGCATACCCTTCGCGTACTGTTTGTGATTGGAAATGTCTAAAATGCTCTCTTATGTCTAGTCTTATAATTTGTTTTTTTCGATAACTTATTCTTTTGCACCACAAGTCCTTGAATTTTTCTAATATCAGTAATTTGGTTTTGAAGTAAAAAAATAAAAAAAAAATTCTTATTATTTTTCTTTCTTTTTATCTTTCCATTTGATCTTTTCCTTTTTTTTTTTTTTTTCTATTCTTTTTTTTTTTTTTTCTTCTTTTTTCTTTTCTTTTTTTTTTTTTTTTTTTCCGTCTTCTGTTGCTATTTTTTCTTCTCTTCCTTTTTGCCGTGATTTTTTTAAAAAATATTTTTTATTTTTCATTTATTTTTCTTTTTTTTTTAGTTTCTTTTTTTTTCTTAGTTTTTCTGCTTTTTTTTTTCTTTTTCTATCTTATTTGTGCGCTTCATCTCCTGTGGGTTAAAACTTTTTTTTCTTTTTTCTTTTCTTCTTCATCTTCTACTACTTCTTCTTTCTTTTATATTTTATATGTCTATTTCATCTGCAAGGGGTTTTAAATATTTTTTTTCTTCGTCTTCTGCTTCTTCTTTTTTCATTTTCCATCTTATCTACCTACCTTGTCTGCTGCACGTTAATTTTTTTTTCTTTCTTTTTATTTTCGTTTTTTCTTCATCTTATGCTGCTTCTTTTTTTCATTTCCATCTTATATGTATGCCCCATTTGTCGAGGGTAAAAAATATATTTTTTATTTATTTATTTTTTCTTCATCTTCTGCTGATTCTTCTTTTATTTTTCATCTTATATGTGCGCTCTGTCTGCTGTGGGTTAAATTATTTTTTCTTTCTTTTTTTCTTTTTCTTTTTTTTTTTTTCATTTTTTCTTCGTCTTTTGTTGCTTCTTTTTCTTATTTCCATCTTATATATCAGCCCTATCTATTGGGGTTAAAAAATTCTTTTAAATTTTTTTTTTTCTTCTTCTTTTTTCTTTTTCTTTTTCTCCTTTTCTTCTTCATCTTTTGATACTTCTTCTTCCAATAAAATAAAAAAAGAATATATATTTTTTATTTCAGGGCCAAAATGCTGATATTAAAAGAGTTTAGAAATTTGTGGTGCAAAAAAATAAGTTATCCAAAATAGGTTCAAATGCAGTCTTGTCATGGGAAAAGAGAAAAAAAATAATAATTTTTTTAACCTCCAGCAGATGAGGTGGAAAGATAAGATGAAAAAAAAAAAAAAAGCAACAGAAGACAAAGAAAAAACCAAAAAAAAGAAAAAAAAAACATTAACCCACAACAGACGATGCACGCAGGTAAGATAGAAAAGGAAAGAAGAAACAGCAGAAGATGAAGAAAAAAATAAAAATAAAGAATTTTTTTTTGTTAAAACCCCCTGTAAATGAGATGGGCATATAAGATAGACAGAGAAGAAAAAAAACGGCAGAAGATGAAGAAGAAAAGAAAAGAAAAAGAAAAAGAAAAAGAAAAAGAAAAAGAAAAAGAAAAATAATTTTTTTTGATAACCCGCAGCAGACGGGACATGCAGAAAAGATAGAAAAGGAAAAAAGAAGTAGCAGAAGATGAAAAAAAAATTGTCTTTTTTAAAGGATATTTACATTGTGGTACCTTGTAGTTAACGTTAATTCCAAAAAACACATTTGTTTTCCAATAATCATATATGAATACCTTAAAGTTTGTATTTACAATAAGTTGGTATCCTAATCCAATAAAACAACGTCGTTTTAATTAAAATATTTTTGAAAAATGATGGAACTACCCTCGTTTTTTAATTAAAAAATAATTTTTTGAAGGGTATTTTAGACATTGTACTTGGTTCAAGGTACCAATTGTTATAAATAGAAACCTTAAGGTATCCCTATGTAATTATTAGAAAATGGATGTATTTTTTTGGAATTAACTTAAACTCCAGGGTACCACACTGTAAATATCCCTATTTTTAAAACTCCTTGCAGATGAGACGATCAGATAAGATAGAAATAGAAAGTAGAAGTAGCAGAAGACGAAGTAGAAAAGAAAAAGAAACTTAAAAAAAAAAAACATTAAAAATAAAATGAAAAATAAATTTTTTATTTATTTATAAATCATGGAAGATGGAGCGAGTACTAGACAATGGAAATAGAAAATGAGAGAAGAAAAAGTAACAATAGAAGACGAAAAAGAAAAGAAAAGAAAAATAAAGAATAGAAAAATAAAAATAAAAGTAAAAGAAAAAGAAAAGGATAAAAATGAAAGATAAAAAGAAAGAAAAATATTTTATTTTATTTATTTATTTATTTATTTTTTACTTTGGGACTAAATTGCTAATATTGGAAGAGTTCAAGGACTTGTGGTGCAAAAAAATAAGTTACCAAAAAAAAAACAAAATTAAACGACCATACACAAGAGGGCATTTTAGACATTTCCAATCACGAACAGTACACAGAGGGTATGCAGCGTAATTATTGCAAGCTAAATACCCCTTTTTGGTATTTCTCAAAACTTGAGGTATTTTTGCAATTTAGTCAAACTAGAGGGTACTCATATGTAATTATCCCTATTCTTAAATATATATACCCCGTTCTCCAAAGAAGCATTTGTGAGCTTCTCCAATGTGGGCACGTTCTCTCTATAAGACCAGTTTTGGCATCGCGAGAATCTCGTTCCCTCAGCCCTACGTGCACAAATGTTGTCAAGGAAGGGATGGCTTCAAACGCCCATATATGTATTAGAACACATTTCATTCCAATTAATTCGTCACCAATAAGCAATTATTAACAATAAATAGTTACAAACAGTTATTGCTCACCTGAAAAGCAAAGGCTTTAGAAAGCTGGAAAAAGCTAAAGATAGACTCTAGGGACATGTCTCTAAACCATTGACGAGCCAAGCTAGTCAGGGTGATGATGAAAGTTCAACACTAGAAGGCATTCGATGCTGATTTTAGTTCCATCCAACTCTTGTAGGTCTCGAGGTGTTCAACTAAGTCTCATGTTCCATTGTACTTGATATATGGGAGCTTGAGGTCTGGAGACATGGACACCATTCTAATGTCTTCTCTAAAGGGTGATTCATTTTCTTCTAACAGGTTGTGGATTGTCACATTTTGTGGGTCATTATTTCTCTAGAGCCGTTCTATTTGCTCCTGCATCTTAGCAATACAGATGTTGACAAGATCATTCTCAAGTTCACACTCATGCTCATGCTCACGCTTAGCTCAACAACCATTGATTCTGTTTTGCATGTCCTAGTTGTAAATTCGATTGTTCAGGTCATCGCACAGATGGTGGTGATGATGCCTTCCTCAGTGAGAATGGTGTCTATATATAATTGATGATCACATTATGTGATCCTTCATTATTATCATGGCGGCCATCAGGATAAGCTTTATGGGTGTTATGAGTTCGTACTTGGCTCTCTTGATGAATGAGACCAAAGTTTCGAGTGTTGCCAGCATGGTGTGTAACGACCCAGTATTTAGGGATGTTAAAACATACAAACTTAGCTTGGGGTGAACGAAAAATCAGATTAAATTTTTTTTTTCTTTAAAATGTAAACTTTTTTGACTAAACTATTTTGGAAATCTCAAAAGGACCATGATACAAACTTTCAAAATCAGAGACGTTACCATTCTTGTTCGAAAATTATTTTATGAAACATATGACACTAACAGTGATTTTTTGAAAATAATACTTACAATAATAATATAGCAAGTTATTAAGCATAAGATACTGAATAAAAAGACTGCCTCTAGAAATAATAGTACAAAACCTTAGTGATTGAGAAATAAATTTCAAAACTTATATAAAAAATATTAGCTTATAGAAAGAAGCAGTTGTCATAAGGTTTGGCATACTTATGCGAAAAAGTTTTGCGCAGTAGTTGATCCCACTTCCACCTTCCAAAAGCTTGGTCACAATCCTGACATCTCATTAAACACTTAATATGTACTTGCCGTTGTACCTACAATACAAATGTAAGTCGTGAGCCGAAGCCTAGCAAGTACATACATAATCTCACAAAACTGTGCAATATATTCAATATGCACAGAAAATAATATTCAAGTATTCAATTATGATTTCAATCAAATATACAGATATTCTAACAAAGGATGCATCATGAGATCTATTATGCAATCCGATATTCAATTAGATAATCTTAAATCGTAGTTCTATCTAATCTGATTGTCTATTATAATTAGTTTAGGCCCACAGTGTGCGTACCTGGCGCACAGGTACTGGAGTGTGCCGGGGAGTTACCCTAATCCAACACAAGTCCAGCATCCATCACATTCGCCTACCGTCAAGTAGGATGACAATCAAGTCAGAAGGGATAGGTCTCATCTAAGACCATAATTTCCGTCAAGCTGAGAGGAATGTGGTTACGACACTTGATAAATTAATTTCCTATTGGATCGTCAAATCCCTTATATAACCATCTTAGACTGTCGAGTCTCTTATTATCTTTTGACTATCAAGTCCTTATATACCTCATTTTCCAATTATCAATCTTGCCAACTATGCATTATCTTATAGACTTATATCAAATTCTGTAATGAGCAGTCTAACAATGATGCATATATGTTGGCATATTCAAGCACATGATGATAAATCGCAGAGCATATACAAAGCCAATATTTCAACATTATAGTTTAGCTAAAGCGGGATCCACAACATTGCACATCATACATCAATACAACACTTAATCATATTGCAACATGGCAAGTAAATGTTAAACATATTGCACACGGTTGATTTTCTAAAAACATGTTTTGTTCCATGTTGTAAGCGAGATCTATACTTACCTCTTTGCAGCGCTTCCTAATCAAGACCTTTTCCTATGAAACGCAATCCTAACTCTGAGCATACACTAATTGTAGTAGTCACTGGTTTCCAGAATGACTTATCAAGCAATACAATTAGCGATCATAAGGTCGCTATTTGACAGTTATATGACCGTTATCTTAATACTCCGTTTAAAAATATTTTTGGTTTGTAACACGTTGGAAACCAAATGTTCATTAGGGGTTTTTCTATATACTTAAAAATTGGTTTTTACAACATTTGGCATAAAACATTAAAATATTTCATCTTAAACCCTTCAAAATATAATTTTGTCATTAGAACTTAAATTGTGTGGAAACTTTTTAATTTTAATATTATTTCTTAAATCAATACTTGTTTACATTTCAATGCCCTATTTAACTTCATCATTTAATTTACTTTCCAAATCTCTTTTTATACTCTCAAATTTTTCATATTTTAATTGGTATATAATTACTAATTATTTATTTTTTATTCAAATGTATTAAATTTTAAATTTCAATTTGCTCAACATTTACTTTTTACTAATTACATCTCTTTATTCTTATAACTTGTAATCATTTGTTTTTTTCTACTTCTTTATTATTAATTACCCATTACTCTTTACTTAGTAATTAATTCTTATTTTTACATTTTGAAAATTATTAAGAAGTTAGGGGTATTTTATGCATTTCCTTAAATTCTAAAATTTATAATTACATAATCTTCACAATTACAATTACTCATTTATTTATTTATCTATTTTATTACCTCTATTTACTTATCTATTTAATTATTTTATTTATTATTATTTATTAATTTTAATTTTATTATTATTATTATTTTTAATTAATTAATTTTTTTTACAAAGGGGGGCCGAAACCCCTTAGCCCTTTGCACATCATTTGGGCCGCTGGCCCCTTCTCACCCATTATATATATATATATATTTTTAAACTTCTATCAGCATATTATAACAAAAAAAAAACAATATATATATTTTAATGTGTATATATATATAGATGAAGGAGACTGTTAATTGTCTCCTTCCCTTCTTCCAGCCCCGCGACGCAACGACCTGCCTAAGCCAGCACGGACCAGACCAGACCAAACAAGCCGGAACTGCCCCGACTCTAGGCTCATCGCCATCCTTCTAACGTCGGCCCAGTCACACCGGCTGCCTGCCGTGTGGAGCAGTAGCAGCTGCTACTACTGTGTGTTGGCGGGAGGAAAAATCGAGCCATGCATGGCTCGGTTGGCCACCTTAGCCGCCAACCAACCATTCCGACGACGCCTCTCACTCCACCTTGAGTCTCCAGTTCCGTTTGTGTATATCTCCAACCTTGGGTAATCACCGAAACATGAGCCACCATTTAAGCTCACTTTTCTCTCTAACTTCTCTCTAAAAACCAATCTCCATTTCCTATTCTATCCCCTCTATTTCAATTCCAAAACGTTTCTAAATCATCCAAACTAGGAGGAGAAATTCAAAACTTACCAAGAACTCGACAGAAATTACCTCTTCCGATTCCCCTCTTCGATCCCCTTCGGTGCCTTTCTGTTCCAGCCAAACTTCTATCTCTTCTCTTCCTTTCTTTAACTCTCTACTCTAGAACCATCTATTTACGTCACTAACATTCCGTTTTAAAACCCATCAAACAGTAAAACCGAATTTCCTCAATACAATCCAATAAATATCACTTGCATAGATATAATAGGCATTGCTTCTCTACTTTCTTTCTTTAAAAAAAAAAAAAACATGTGTGTACATATATACATTACACACATAACATTTTTCTTCTTCTTTTTCTTGCTAATAGAGGTCGAGCTTTTTTTTTTTTTTTGAGCTAAGCCCATTTCAAAGCCCAATCTCACCTTTTATTTGTTTTTTTTAATAGTAAATAAATAAATAAATAAAATTTACAATAATAATAACAATACGCATATCTACAACAATACTATTTCCATAATTCGTATTTGAAAATTAATTATTAACAACTACAGTTTACATAAATGAACAATTCCATAAATATGAAATTTTTAACTTCCATAATAATAATATTATTGCCAAAAAAATATTTGACAATAATAATAAATTTTTGAAATTCAATAATTATTATTAGTATAAGACAATATACATTTTAGACTACTCTACATGAAATTTTTAATAATTATTGCCGATTAATTTATTAATTAATGGCAACAAAACAAGGATTAAGAGTTCTAATTTTCTTGAGATTTACATGGTGACTGACTGTGGGAGCTCTGTCTCAACCATTGACAACTGGGCCTTCATTCTGATGAGAAGCCCTCATGTATGGGATTTCCACTCTAAGTTGTTCTACTCTAGGTGTAATAGGCATCCCATCGCTTGGCTAAGCATTGCTTCTATCTGAGCTACTGCGGTAGCGATATGGTTGATGTAGTTGTCTACACCCCCAGTATTTCTGGCATCATTTGCATGGCTTGGGCCGGCATGTTTAACTTCGCCCATATTCGAGCAGACATCTATATTCCTAGGTGGTCAACCATAGCCACACAGGGGCGTATTGTGATTTTGGCCAGCCTGGTTGACAGTCTTAGTTCTGCCAGCATTGGATTGTCCATCTTGACCATCTGTGGTCGAAACTGTTTCATAACCATGTTGAAGGCTTAGGTATGGTAGGAGTAAGTTATTAAGCTAAATGTTTAGGTATGAGGGTTACTGGAAGGGCAATGTGAATATTTTCAACACATGGTCTTCCTTCTAGCGCCAAACTGTTAACGCCTAAAATCATGCCAACGGTCAACGCCATAATACGTCAGCAGATTCCAAGTCTGGATGGATGATTTGGAGTGAGCGCAGTCTAGGTAGGCAAGACTAGGCTGACGTCAATGCTAGTTTATCCTACAAGATAGAAAACAGTCAGAGGTCGGGGGAATTGTTTCCCCAATTACATTATGATGCTTAAGTCAGAAAACGAAGTGAGTAATCCGATGGAGAAAACATTAAGGTTTAAGTGTGCGTACCTTTGACAAAATGAAATGAAACGGTACTTATAAGGGTGGCTTCGATCTGAGGACCAAGCCATCTCATCCTACTTTCACGAGAAAGTGAATCAACCTTCATAGATAGACTTACATGGGCTCTTGTAAGAATAGGAAGTATCGAGTCTTGCCTCGAAAATTTGTTGTTCAGTTTAACTCAGTAGCGACTAAGCTTACAACTTAATTTCTAAGTCCAACCACAACGGAGTCCGGGCACAACCTTCATGACTCACTTAGAATAGCACTAATTGTAGTACTCGTATAGACCAAAATGGCAGGACAAAGGACGCAACTTGATCACCCACACAATTCAGGCCAGCAAGCAACGGGGGTGCAACACAGGCATCTGCAAGAGTCAGCTTGGTAGGCACTTTGCATACATGCCCAGGGCCTTGGCTTAGCAGGGCACATCGCGTGCTTGCCTAGAGCCTAGCTCGGCAACACATTGACGCGTATGCCTGAAGCTTTGGCTCGATAGGTGCCTCACATGTCCACCTAAAGCCTCAGCTTAGTAGGTGCAGTGGCGTGAATACCCGAGGCCTTGCCAAACAGATGCCTCAAGTGCCCACCTAGAGCCCTAGCTCAACATCACACTAGCATGCATAATTAAGGCCATAGCTTGGTAGGCGCCTTGTGTGCACGTCTAGAGCCTCGGTTTGGCAGGTGCAGTGACATGCATGCCCGAGGCTTTGGCCTGATAGGTTTCTTGTGTGCTTGCTTAGAGCCCCAGCTCAGCATCACTCTAGCATGCATGCTTGAGGCCTTCACTCGGCAAATGCCTCATGTGCCCCTCCTAGAGCCTCTGTACAATAAGTACAGTGGTAGGCATGCCAGAGGCCTTAGCCTGACAGGTGCTTCACGTGCCTGCCCAGAGCCTCAGCTCGGTAGGTGCAATGGCGCGCATGCCTAAGGCCTTAGCCTAACAAGTGCCTCGTGTGCCCACCTAGAGTGGACACCACTGTCCTGACTCGGTAGTGACGTGGAAAGGAAAGTTGCCATATAGACAATGGCATGGATGCCAAATCAGCGTGATAAAAATTCCCATAACATAATTCTTATTTTTGGGACTTATATTATCATATTCGAATAGATTACCAAACGATCCCTCATCTAAGTTCTTAACTCACTCAAACAACTTATAATGTATTTCCTATCTAATTTGTATATATAGTCAATGTCAAATTATGAAAGTAGCAGTCTAGTATATTGAAGTAATCATATTGATCTTTTTGTTATTACAATTATATATATATATACACACACACAAACTTTATGACGTTGTTTAGATCATAAAATATAAAATATAAGTTAAACCAGATGAAATTATTACACCCTATCTAGGTTCGGGAACATAAATTGTATTGGTAGCGGTATGAATAAGATTTAATGAAGCAAGAAGTTTGGTTCTTTATCTGAGTCTACAATAGCAAAAAGTTCCACCTCCATTAAATACATATCTTATGTACAATCTTCACCCATCAGTGGACCCCAATCTAAGTACTTTGCTTCTAGCTTAGTTA
>WUAT03463761.1:0-16243 GCA_010015005.3 Ulmus americana
TAAATGTATTTTTGTGTTATGTTTGCAGGAGGTTAGTCATATTTTAAGGGGAAACTCTGTCGAAATTTAGATAATTTGAATCTTACGAGTTACTAATTTCATTTTCGTTATTTTAAGGGGAAACTCTCCCAAAAATTTTCTCTCCGATGATTTCCTTCTCTTCCACCCAATATCCAACCACTCCTACGACTTGTGCTAGCTAAATACTTCATTTCTTGTAATGTTTGAGTAAGGTAAGCATTTTATCCATTTAGTTTTGTTTTTTGGAATTTTTGAGAAATTTGGGAATAATGTGAATTTTCTTGAGAAATAATATGTTAAATGTTGATGAATTACTATTAAAAATGTTATAGGTAATCTTGTAGAGTGAATAGATTTGTGCAATTTTATTTTTATAAGTTTAATTTGGTGAAAATTAGGATTTTAGGGTTTTGTTGAAAGAAATTGTTAATTTGATGATTAATTTATGTTAATAGTTGATGAATTACTATTAAAAATGTTCTCAGTAATCTTGTAGAGTGAATAGATTTGTGCAATTTTGTTTTTATAAGTTTGATTTGGTGAAGATTAGGTTTATGCAAGAGGTAAGAAACTAACCCTTTTTTTTTTTTTTTAATTAGTGGTCAAATTTGTATTACTTATAATTTTGTTAACAAGTGTAACTAAGACAATTAATTTGTTATGCAGTTTTCATCGATATCGATGACGTCTACTCAATGGAGGACCTTAACTAAATTTGTCAGAAATGGGTAAACTACGTTGAAGCAAATTCGATCGATGAAGATTGAAGGACACTAGATAGCTAACTGTTTTTGTTGTTAATTTTTTATTTTTTATTCATTTTTTAGTATTGTATTATATGTTTTTTTTTTTAATTATTGCATCTATTTTGGTTATCAATAAAATTGTTATTTGTTTAGTTTTGAAAATCTTAAATTTGTCTATAGCAGGTGCATCGTAATTGAAATCACGAATTCGGTAATCCATGAGAAATCTATAAAAATAAGAATATATTAGAAAAAAAAAATTGACTTTTGAAGATGGTTTTCATGAACCGTCGCCAAAAGTGACTTTTGGAAACAGTTCATGAAAACCATCGCCGTTTGTTTCCGCTACTGCACTGACGGAGACGGTTTGCAAACCCATGCAAAAAGTTTTAACATGAGTTTTCAATCCATGCCAAATTCTTTCTCTTTTTTTCTTTTTTTTTTTTTTTAAGTAGTGTCTTTGCAACTTTCTAAAAATCCAAAAGGATAAAGCAATACTTTTCCGTTTCTATACCTATCAAAGTAGAACTCTATAAGTATCCTAAAAGACATGAACCATCGTCATCAAATTTATTTGACATCATTTATTCTCTTGTGACATGCTCAAGAGTTTGAATATTATTTTCCATTCCTTAATAACAAAAGCTAGATACCAATACAAATATCAGAGTAATTTGATTACAAGTTCAAGCTGCTCGATTACTGACATATAGTAAATTAAACAAGCAAGTGATGCATAAATTAAAGTAAGACCATACATATATATATATATATTTAAGGTTTGGCTTGGGTTGAGAGCATTAGAGGCTGAAACCCATGGCGAAGAGTTGCTTCCCAAACTTTGTCTAGGTCGGACATGGTGTTGCCACACTCATGCTCATTCCAACCTTCCATGGCATGCACAATCCCAGCTATTCGCCACGCGCTCATCACCCTTCTCGGCAACCAATTCTGCGTTGTCCAAGTAACGATAAAAAATATATATAAACAAACTTAGTATCCAACTATTCAATATCATATAATATAATAAAAATTACATATGATGATTAAGATGTATAGTTTAGTTAATTTTTGTTATTAATAGTGACGTAAGTACTTAATTACCTCACAAGCGTGAACATTTTCAAGAGATGCCGGAGTGAACATTGCTGGTGTGTAGTTGAAGAAGCAATCTTTGCGGAATTTTTTAGGTGAGAATTGGGAGAAGGGAATAAATAATGTCCCCTTTGAAGCTTTTAACTGTTCCTCTACAGTTAATCCATCTCCCACAAGCCAAACCTGCAAAAATACGATTTAATACCTCAAATATTCAATTGATTTAGCTTACCAAGAGATATATATATATATATCTCTTGATTTGATTTGAATTGTCTTGTAATTTATTTAAGTATTTTTATAGTTGTATACTCCTTGCATTCAGCGTGAAAATTACAAAGTATATCATGAATTTATAATCATATAATTAATATATTTTTTAATTGTTTCTAATTTTTACCAATTCATATATAAATATGATCAAAAATAGAATTTTTAACTTTGTTTTTGACAAAATTTGAGTTTGGCCGAGTTAGGATTGGAATTGATAAATAAATAAAAAGTGAAGAATCATATTCAGATATAAGTAAATATGAAAATTAATGAGAGAGAGAGCAAAAAACAAAAGTGGCTCTACCTTGTGAGAATAGTTTTTCGAGAAAACCAAATTACTTGCAGAACTATCATTGAAAGACTGGTTAAGTTTGGAATATTGATCTTCATCCACTGCAGATACCTAAAAGAATCTCATGATGAACAATCAATTAGAACACAGAAGGAAATAAAAATTAAGATTAAAAAAAAAATAATAGAAAATTTACCTGAATACCCTTTTGGCACAAAGCATTGACAATGCCATAAGCAACCTTAGTGAGTTTGCCTCTAAAAAGCACTTGACTTGTTCCTTTCGGTACACTGTTTAAAACCACAGCCACAGCAAGACTACTTCCATCTACAACCTTTATTTTTAGTCGGGGATGTTTACGAACATAAAGCGCTCCATATCTATTCAACTCCTCACCCTGCAAAACGTTTTGTTTATATAATTATAAAGAGAATAAGACTATTATTATTCAATAGCGAAAATCTAACAATAAAACTTTAACTTATCATATAATTGCCCTTCTAAGTTCCTGTCTAGTATTGTTTTTCATAAAAATAAAAAATAAAAACAAGCCATGTATTTCAAAAAAAAAGATACAAACTAAGAGCTTGGATTTGATTTTTTAATCTCCAAATAGTATCCTAAGTCAATATTTGGTTGGTAGCTAAAATGTCATTTTAAGATTTTTATCTTTTTTCAAAAATGAAACTAGAGAATAATAAATATCTCATCTATATATATATATATATATATATTATATGTGTATACTGCATTAAGTAATAAAGTTTTTGCTTTCTAAAAAATTAGAGAGAAAATGAAGTAATCATGCCTAATTCAAGAGACCTAGACTCAACACTTTGACGCCCTTTTCCTCTGCTTCAAGTATGGCTTCCTCAATCAAGCTGTTGATAGCTGAGCTTTGCCATTGCAAGAAATACTATATGTATAACACACACATGTATAAATTAATCTTACAGACTTCAATGATAATAAATAAAATACAATACAATATAATTTAGATTTATTAGCTCAAATGTTATCTTGTCCTGTTTAAATTTATACCATGGAATCATACAATGGATGTAATCATATTTACTTATTATGTAGTCATAAAAAATATTATTTATCCGAGATATATATATATATATATATATATGAACTTATGAAGAAGATTCTATTGTGTTGGAGTTTAATATCATAAAATTACGTAACAGTATATTTTTTTGTAAAATAAAATAAAAGTAAGGATGTGGGCATAATGCAAAAAACAAAAAAAAAACTCTATTATTCTTGTCCATCATTTCTAATTCATCCATCTTTCTTACCAAGTTTTAAACTTCCATCTTTCCACATGTTACCAACGACAACTCAAAATCAGTGTTTTTTTTTTCTTCACAGAAGAACCCTGCTTCTATGAGGAGAAAAGAATAGGTTTAAGTTCATTAACACCAGATATTAGTAGTTGGATAGTGGAAAATCAAATAAGTCACATCAGATTTGTCAAATTTTGAAATAGCATATTGTATTATGACTTGAAACTTTATTTGTCCAATCACACAATAGTGGCGTCCATAACAATTTTATATTGTATAGAATTATCATAAGCTAAAAATGACCTTGATCTACATTTTTTTTTCTTTCTTTTTTATGATTATTGTATAGTGATCTTGGTCTACTTCATAACTAGGCAGAGGCAATCATCCTTCCCTTGAGAAAGATGCACAATTAACTGACCTTCTTATGCAACCAATTCGAAAAAGGGCGAATCCTCTAGTTTCTGGCTGCTTCCATCGGAACCACAAACTTGAATAATGAATTTGATGCTAGAAATTCCAGATGGAACTACAAGATCAGCTACAAATTTATTAGCTCAGATGTAATCATACAATGGCATAAACAACGAGTAATTGGTCCTGAATTGAGTGTGATGAAATCATACAATGGCATAAACAATGAGTAAATGGTCCTGAATTGAGTGTGATGTTACAAATGGAAAATATAACTCGGATCAACTAGCATAACAGCAAGTATATTCAAACCTGAATAATTAATTGAACATCATTTATATCTAATCACCTTGCTGCAACATTTGTTGCCACTAAAGTCATGAACTTGCCAGACCTAAAACCTCTAAGTGTGACCTGCAAACATAAGAACACAAATTATAGAAGTGATAGATAAAAGATCACTCATTCCATGATTAGAAGCAGAAACTTACTGAGCTCGTACAAAAAAAGACTGAATACATTGAGTGGTTCACTCTTAAAAGATAATAAAATTTTCCAATATCACTCCCAGAACTGGTATTGAATGGAATTTTGCAAATTGAAAAATAACGCATCTATGCATCCTAGTCAATATAGTTGACAAGAGCAGAACACTGCATGTAAAACACCTCACCTCACGTGTAGCCTGCTGTATAACAAGAATCCTTTGTTTCCGTAAAAATAGTTATTTAGTCATTTCTTGTTTGACTAATCATAATAACTGCTAGTTTCAAAAACTTAAAGATAGAATTTCTATAACATGAATTTTCATTCCTCACCAAGGATGGTTCCCTTCTTGCTAACATAGATACCGTCAAGAAACTTTATGATATCCTTCTTCTTGACATGGCATTTCTATCCAGATACAAAACAAAATGGGAAATCAGAACATTGTAAACAAATATATAAATTTATCTTCCCATTTTTTTGCTTTGCCTTCTGAATGAAGGAACAATGATATGTGCAAATGCCTAAAGAGCTAGAGAATACATACTTGATTTATCAAAGTGGCGGAACGTGACACAAGTTCAATGTCATTTCCATCCGAAACGAGTTCATCCTTGATCTTTTCCGACCTCACAACGGTGACTCCTTCAAGCATATCCACCTTCCTCACTTGAAACAACAGGAAAAGCAAAAAACACCAGAGAATATTCTTGCAATCACAAGGCAAACAAATCCTGGCCTAATGGAATTACAAAACTATAGATGATACTAGGATACTAGGATAAATGTCTATGAACAACTATATAAACTTTTGAGTAAACAATAAAAGTAACCAAATTTATATTTGTTTTGCTTGGACACATCATTTGTTGAGCAATAAAACCACAATTAGAGGAATTTGTACAACCAAAATTTTTAGCACTGATAAGTAATGCTTTAATACCTACCCAGTAATACCTACCTCTAAATCCCCACATCTTCCTTCCCCAAAACTCCAATTTCAACAACTTTCTACCCAACTATAAATATGTCTTCATCCAAACAAACAAAAGCTTAATTCATCGAAGCAATTTTCCAGGAAAATTCTCTGATTTCCTGATATAGGACAGCAATGTCGTTTTTGTGTTTGCTTTGTCGTTGAGTCCTTTATTTCCATTTGATAGTTTTGTTTTCAAATTGTTTTTTGTGTTTTGTCTTATCTGTAACAGACTGGTCATGTATTGCTATTTAAAATAGCCATGACGTGTTGAATAGAATTAGAGATTTTCTCCCAAAATCAGAAATTGCTGTTGCAGCTTTTGTTTCTTTATTTTTCTGATATTTGGTTCGAGCAACCAGGTACCAATCTTCCAAAGGTTCTTGAGTCCTGCTTCATCAATTGGTATCAGAGCTAGGTTTTCCCTTGGTTTCGAATGGCTAGAGATGGAAAAGGTCACCACACCGACGACGATGATTGTGGTATGCAGGCCCTACGGGCGGCGGTCGGTAACTTGGAGGCGCATTTCGATGCTCTTACAGTGGAGATTCGCCAAGTTTTACGAGGTGTCCCTGAGGTGGAACGCCCTGTCCTTAATCAAGTCGATGGGCGAGATGTTGCTCGCAATCGCTTGGGAGTTGGTCGGGAACATCATTGGCGCCAACAACTGGAATCTGATAGCGAAGAGGAAGCTGTGAACTAGGTTTTTGGTGGTCCACAATTTCAGCGGAATCAGAGAGGTAACGAAGGTTATAATTTCAAGTTGAATCTAGATTTCCCCTCTTTTGATGGTCATCTTCATATCGAAGATTTTCTTGATTGGATTCGTTCTGTGGAGAACTATTTTGATGGTATGGAGGTACCAGAAGAGAAGCAAGTTAAAGTGGTCTCCTACAAGCTAAGGGGAGGCGCCTCTTCTTGGTGGGAACAATTGCAAAACCATAGGCGTAGAGAAGGAAAACAACCTATTCGTACTTGGGCCAGGATGATACTGTTACTTCGGGCTCGATTCCTTCCTGAGGACTATAAACAGATGTTATTTCACCAATACCAACAGTGCCGACAGGGCGGGCAGAGTATTTCAGAATATGTGGAGGAATTTTATCGATTGAACTCTCAGGTCGAGCTAAAGGAGCTTGACAGTGTACTAGTAGCTCGATTTCTGGGTAGTTTACAAGAGAGGTATCAAACTCATCTCAATCTTCAACCCATTTGGAGTCTCAATCAAGCTGTGAATCTAGCCTTGAAATTGGAAACTAGCTTCATGAAGCGTACCAGGGTTTTTCCAGCAGGAAGGTTTCAACAAGAGGGTCATGCTGAGAGTTCTCGTATCCCTCCTCCAATTACTGGTTCTAGTTCTCAGACTAGACAACAACCAGAGGTTACACAAATGGGGCAGAGGAATACAACAAAGCTTCCTTCAATCCAACATAAGACCAATCCTTATGCGAAGCCAATGCCAGGACGCTGCTATCGCTGCAATCAACCTGGACATCGCTCTAATTAATGTCCTCAGCGTACTCAACAAACAAATTTAGTGGAGGAATCAACTGAGGCAGGGGCTGGTTACACAGTGGAGGAATGTGGAGATGAGGAAGATGAAACGGAGCTGGTTTCAGGAGATGAAGGAGACTTGGCAGTTTGCATTATCCAGCAAGTGTTGCTCTCTCCCAGAGTGGCTTCTTCGACCCAAAGAAATGCCTTATTTCGTTCAAGGTGTAAGGTGAACAAAAAGGTGTGCGACCTTATCATTGACAGTGGGAGCATGAAGAATATTGTGTCGAAATCTCTGGTGAAGGCTCTAACCTTGCCCACTAAACCTCACCCTAATCCTTACCGAATTGGATGGATAAAGAAGGGCTTGGAATCAAAGGTAACTGAAGTTTGTAAGCTGTCATTTTCCATTGGTAAGCCCTATAAGGATGAGCTATTATGTGATGTAGTAGATATGGATGCGTGTCATGTGCTACTTGGACGACCATGGCAGTTTGATCGGAAAGTAATCCATGATGGTGAGGCAAACACTCATTCTTTTCGCTGGCAAGGGAGAAAAATTGTATTGCTGCCTTTACACTTTAAATCTAAAAAGAATGATGCTGAGCAGGGGTCAACTACCACACTCTTTACCGTGACTGGGTCCCAATTTGAACAGGAGTTAAAAAAAAGCTAAGACGCTGTTGATGGTGGTACTGCAAGAACAAGCTGAACCAGGCAAAACAATTCCAGAATCCATTCAGAAACTGCTGGCTGAGTTCAAGGATGTTGTCCCTGATGAGCTTCCCAACCATCTACCCCCTATGCGACATATACAACATTGCATCGACCTCATCCCTGGTGCAAGCTTACCCAACTTGCCTCATTACCGAATGAGTCCAAGAGAACACGACATTTTGCAAGCCCAAGTAGATGACTTATTACAGAAACAACTCATCCGTGTTAGTTTGAGTCCTTGTGCTGTGCCCGCGTTGTTGGTTCCAAAGAAGGATGGTTCGTGGAGGATGTGTGTGGATAGCCAGGCGATAAACAAGATCACAGTGAAGTATCGCTTTCCCATTCCTCGTTTGGAGGATATGCTGGATAAATTGGAGGGAGCTAAGATCTTTTCCCGCATGGATTTACGGAGTGGTTACCATCAAATCCGAATCAGACCTGGAGATGAATGGAAGACGGCCTTTAAAACGCGGGAGGGGCTGTATGAATGGATGGTGATGCCATTCGGACTTAGCAACACACCTAGTACTTTCATGCGCCTCATGAATGAAGTCCTCAAGCCATATATTGGGCGATTTGCTGTGGTTTATTTTGATGATATCCTTGTGTACAGCAAGGATATCGAGTCTCACTTACAACATTTGAGTTCAATTTTGCAGGTCTTGCGAGAGAACCAGCTGTATCTTAATCTTACGAAGTGTGAATTTTTGAGTGACCAGCTGCTGTTCCTTGGTTTTGTTGTGGGATCTGATGGAATTCAAGTTGATGAAAGGAAAGTTCAAGCCATTCGTGAGTGGCCCACTCCAAAATCAGTCCATGATGTGCGAAGTTTTCATGGCTTAGCCACATTTTACCGACGTTTCATCAGGAATTTCAGTACTATCGTGGCACCCCTTACTGAGTGTATGAAACAGGGAAAATTTCGATGGAATCAAGAACAGCAAGACAGCTTCGACGACATCAAAGGGCGTTTAACTACTACCCCAGTTTTGGCATTACCAAACTTCGATAAAGTGTTTGAGGTAGAGACGGATGCATCTATGTTGGGTATCGGGGCTGTGCTTATTCAAGAAGGTCGACCACTGGAGTTTTTCAGCGAGAAACTCAATGATGCACGGCAGAAATGGATAACGTATGAACATGAGTTGTATGCTGTTGTAAGAGCATTTCAGCATTGGGAACACTATTTGATCCATAGCGAGTTTGTTCTCCACTGTGACCACCAAGCATTGAAGTATGTTAACTCGCAGAGAACTCTTAGCAGGATGCATGCTCGTTGGGTGCTATTCTTACAGCGATTCACTTTTGTTTTTAAGCACCGTGCGGGGTTCCAAAACAGGGTAGCTGATGCTCTTAGCAGACGAGGGTGTTTGCTAACGACTTTGCGAACATAAGTGATTGGTTTTGACAGTCTCCAAGAGTTGTATGCTGAAGATGAAGATTTCGGGGTGATATGGAAGAAGTGTTTGGACCGTGAACCCATGGGTGACTATCATATTCACCAAGGATTCCTCTTTCATGGGAATAGACTTTGCATCCCTCGCACCTCCTTACGTGAACTTATAGTTCGTGAAGCTCATGCTAGTGGTTTAGCAGCACATACGGGCAGGGACAAGACCATTTTGGTCATTGAGGAGCGATTCTTTTGGCCTCATCTTAAGAGGGAAGTTGGGCGCTTTGTGGAACGTTGTGGTGTGTGTCAATCTGCTAAAGGAAAGTCCCAAAATACTGGTTTGTATACTCCTCTGCCAGTTCCTGCAAACATATGGGAAGATCTGTCGATGGATTTTGTTCTTGGCCTTCCTAGAACTCAACGTCATGTGGATTCTATGTTTGTAGTTGTCGACAGGTTCTCTAAGATGGCCCATTTCATTCCTTGTAAACGGACAGCGGATGCAAGCAATGTGGCCAACTTGTTCTTTAGAGAGGTAGTCAAACTTCATGGCATTCCACGCACCATCACCTTTGATCGGGATGTCAAATTCGTCAGTCACTTTTGGAAAGTTCTGTGGAAGCGTTTTGACACTTCCCTTCAGTTTAGTAGCGCCTATCATCCACAGACCGATGGTCATACAGAGGTAGTTAACAGGACCCTGGGCATAATGATTCATTGTATTGCTAGAAACCGACCCAAGCAATGGGATTTAGCTCTTCCTCAGGCTGAATTTGCTTTTAATAGCATGGTCAATCGTTCAACCAGAAAGGCTCCATTTGCTATAGTTTATACTAAGGCGCCAAATCACTCCCTCAACCTCATCACCCTCCTAAAGACACAAAGTCAATCAGCTGCTGCTCTTGCTAATCAAATAGTTCAAGTGCATCACGAGGTAAAACATCACCTAGAGGAGGCCAATGCCAACTATAAAGCTGCTGCTAATGTTCATTGTCGTGCGAAGGCTTTTGCTGAGGGTGATCTGGTTATGATTCATCTTCGCAAAGATAGGTTTCCTACTGGAAGATACAACCAGTTGAAGGCTAAGAAATTGGGTCCTTTTCGCATCAAGCACAAGATAAGCGACAATGCTTATGTGATTGATCATCCTCCAGATTTGCAAATTTCATCCACTTTCAATGTCTCTGATCTCTATGAGTATTTCCCACCTGATGATGCCCCTACCATCGCTGAGAACTCTGGGATGAGTTCTTTCCAAGCTGGGGGGAATTGATGTAGTACATAATGGTTTGGTGTTTTCCTCCTTATGTGTCGTTTTATTTTATATTGCCGTTTGTTATTTCCTTTGTCGTTTGGGCTTGTTGTTTGGGAATTGTTTTATTTTATCAGTTTGTCATTTGGAATTTGTCTTATCTGTAACCGAATGACCTTATTTTGCTATTTTAATAGCTGAAGGCAGATAATATTTTCCCCAAAAAAACTGACTATTGCAGCTGTGTTTTCTTTTCTTTCTAGTATTTGATTGGAGCAATCAAATTCTTCTTGGACAACCACCTTTGTTTCTTCTGTGCAATTACGGGTTTCTCTTTCTTGTTCGGTTTGTTTGGTTAGGGGGAAAAAGTTTTTTGTAAAAAAATATTAATATGCGATGATAGTTATTGAGGAAATTTATTTTGATCCTCAGTTTTGTACTTTTAAAATTTAAAAAAAAAAAACAAACAAAACTCTTAATTTGTTATTTTATTTTTTTTAGGGGAAATTTATTATATTTTTTGACATACTTTGTTGATTGATTTAATTATGAATTGAATATAATTTTTCAAATTTTCAAAAATACTTTTAATTTAATATTTGAAGTAAAAATATTTTATAACATTTTGTCAAAAAATATATATATATATGTTACAACATAAAATTACTTTTTAAAAAAACTAATCTTAAATAATGACAAATAAGTATTAATTAAATTTTATTTTATCACTTACCTCAAATACAATATTCTTTTATAACTATTTACTTTTAGTATTATAAAACCACATTTTTTTTCCATTTTGAAAGGGTATTTGAAATATTTTGTGTTACTTTAGTTTACCAAAATGTAATTATATTAAACTAGAGGGTACTTTTTGTGCAACACACAAGCTAGAGATTACCAAAATATTTCTCATAATTATATAACCTTTATTAATGCTAAAATACAATAAAAGCACTCTAATATAAATCCAATTTTTTTTTATAGATTAATGGCTATACATAACAATTTCATTTTGGCTTACCAAAAAAAAATAAATAAATAAAGTTTGACCAATCAAGGGGCATTTCCATTACAGTGGTATATCCAAAGAAAATGCCTCTATTATTATTTTTCTAAAAAGTATATTTTTCTAAAACTAATCAGTATGGCTATACGGTTTGAAGATAAAACATTATTTTGAAATATCATTTCTATTGAGAGTTATATACCTTACCTTTGTTCACAAAACTTGAGAAAAATAAATATGTCCAATTTTTTCTTTATTTTAGAAATTATATACGTTAGTTAATTATTTATTTTTTTCTTTTTAGAAAGATAAGTTAATTATTTTATTGTGATGGTAACGTCTAATTTTAATAAACTAAAAATAGACACCTAAAAATACACCAATCCATATCATATTATATGTAGGTTTTTTTTTTTTGCAATCTATACTGTATGTAGTTATCAGTTGCAAAATGGTAGTTTGTCAAAATCTAGGAGAAGTACACACAGCCTTGTTAAGTTATTATCATTAGGGTAAAGAAAAAAAACGAAACATATATAGGTGTGGATTTAAACACTAGTAATTGCGAATTATGTTCGTCTTCATCGCCTATTCAACATAATATATGTAAAATTAATTGCATTGAAAAACTGAAAATTCAGGTAATTAATAGAATTTGTGAATTGAGCCATCATTACATGTATATTTATATATGGAGAAAATATTACTAGTGGCCACTGACTTATGATTTTTTGTATCACTATAACCATTGTATATAAAAATTGATCAAATATATAGTTTTAATAATTTTTTTTCCGTAATAAAAATAGTTAGATTTGTTCACCTGATTAATAAAAAGCTAATGAAACAAATTTTATTTCAATGAGAGTTCTGGTTTGTTCCCAATAGACGTTAAATTTGACAAAAAAAAATGACGTGAAAATAATTTTTAATAATGTATGTGACTATTACACGTATCTATTTTAGCTAATTTTTATGACAATAAAAAATATGTTCCCTATTCGAAGGGAAAAAAAAAAATGATAGTTACACAAAAATTAAAAGTGAATGACTATGGAAAATATTGTCCTTCACGTTGTTTTGTTAATGCTGTTGAGTTGTTAAACCAACATAATGAGTGTGGCGCTATTGTTGATGAATTTCTAGATTTTGCTTCTATAGTTATGGGGGTTCTTTTTTATCTTTATGTAAATTTAACTTTATGGCCCTTTCCTTTAAAAATAAATAAATAAATCAAACATTACCTTTATATATTTCTTTATAGTTTTTCTCTCCTTTTTTTTTCGTTTAAAAAAATAATAATAATAATAATAATAAAAAGGTTTCTCTCTATTTGTGCTGATGACATCTACTCAAATCGGCCCATGGGCTAGCTTTCTTTTTATTGGGTTTGGGCCTAATTTCTTCCCTATCTCTTTCTAACCCAAACTTGGCCCCAATGTATAGGGTAACTCAGGAATGCCCCTAAAATGAGGCATCAAAACATTTATACCCTTGTTTTACATCCATCACAAATGTGTCACTTTTTTTTTTAACTATTTTACCCCTCTATAAAATGACAAATTACAAAAAAATTTAGAGAGTGAGATAGATGACCCTAAATATGAAGGGGTAAAAATGTATTTTACACCCAAAAATGGGGTATAGATGTAATGACTTTTAAAAGAGTGTCCAAATGTAATGGGTAAAGAAAATGGGGTATAGGGTGTAATTTCCTTCAATTTATGTATATATAACTTGAAGCGAGTTTAGGCCGATCTCTGCTATTTTTTTTTTGTTTTTTGGAAATTACATGTGTGCCCCTTTTTTTAACATACTATATCATTTTTAACTTCAAACAAAAACTATTATATTTATAGAACATTTTTTATTTTTTGAAAATACATTTTTACCTGGTATCTAATAGACCGAATGAGAAGAATGAATTTTTTTTTTTTTTTGTAATTATTTACTTTGTTTAGGGACATTTTTGGTAATTTTTTTTTTTTACTTTTATAATGATTTTTAAGTGGAGGTAAAAAATTTATAACTTAAAAATGGGAGGCAATATTGTAGATGTCCCTTTTTTTTTTTTTTTTTGCAGGATATTTAAAACGAAGCCCACGTTATGAGCCTTACAAAAAAACCAGGGGGGAACTACAGGAATGCCTCTAAAATGAGGCATTAAAACATCTATACCCCTGTTTTAAATTCATTACAAATGTGCAACACTATTGGACCCCTACATAAAATGACAAATTATAAAGAAACTGAGATAAATGAAGGGGTAAAAAAGTATTTTACACAAAAAAGAGTGGTACAAATGGAATAATCTTAAAAAAGATGTGCAAATGTAATGGATTAGGGAAAAAGGGGGTATAGGATGTAATTTCCTCAAAAGGGAGTGTTGCTAAACTTTTGTTTCTAAACGACGTGTCGTATTAAACTACAAACCAATTTTGTATACTTGGTGTCCATTTGCTTTTCCTCGTACATGTCATGAGAATTATACATACTTTATACACATTACACTACACATACCATTATTTCCTCCATGTCTCTTGACTTTAACGAAGAGCTAATGTTTCTTTAACATGGAAGTCGAAAATAATTTCAAGAACGTGACTTGTTCATCGGACATGTCTGCCTGCTTCTACTTGAGCTTCAATTTTGCTCACACTGCTATGGCCTTGCCTAGCCTAGCTCATTAATCTTATGGTCCAGTAGGGCAACCCTTGCTGGTGGAAGTACTTAAATTTGCTGTCTCTAAGTCATTTCGCAATGGACAAGAAAGAAGAACATGGGATGGGATGACAACTAAGAATGTCAAATTTAGAGGTCACAAACTTGCAGGGTTCGACTTGAAGGGCTGTTTTGAATATGTCTATGTATCCCTAACATGCCTCACATTAATGTCTTTGTCTCTTCTTGTAACTTCAATCTCTCAATTATATATATATCTCTTCTAATGTGTTGGACTTTGCATATATCTATATATATTTATTTGGCATTTACACTTGCTTCAGTCTAATACTCTCCACAGTCACTATCCTGCTATGACGAAATCAGCCCACCTTATTGAATTTGTTAACGAAAACGACAATGTATTTTGGAAGGACACATTTATATAGCATCTCTTGATGTTTTGATTTATACATCATGATTAGTTTGAGTTTTGTGCTTAAATATCAAAGAAAATTAAATATAGTAGTGTATTTGGATAGTTGTTATTTGAATTTTGTCTCTATAAATATATTCGGAAAGATATCTGAAGAGTAATATTTGATTTTTTTTAAAAAATTAAATATTTAATAGTAGAATAAGAATTCTTAACGGGTGAAAAATTGGAGACTATTCAATAGTTGAAAGATAAATGAAGTCCTATTTGGTTCTCTGTTAGGAATATGATATTGTTACTCTGTTTAGACTGCTGAACTAAACAAAAACTCTTTTTAGAATAATATTATGTTTTACTCTGTAGAATATTAAACCAAAAAAAAACTTTGTTTAGACTGCTGAATTAAATAAAAATTTTATTTAGAATATTACTCTATTTAGAATACTCTATTCAGAATACTACAGAATCGCAAACCAAACAACACCATAATATTTGAGTTATTTTTAGTATACAAATAGTAATATTCAAAAATAGTATATATATGAGATAAAGAACCAAACATAATTAAAGGGGAAAAAAAACTGATGAGAACTGAATATTATATTATATCACTCCAAGGAGGGTTGGTGTGAAAATCATACCTTCTAAAGAAATATTCATTCTTGCAAAACGTCTAATCCAAAAAGTACGTAGAAAAATGTACTAAAAAGGAGTACTACAGCTAGAGCTTATGAAGACACACCTCCAAAATCATATCCCATAATTAGAAGAATTAAATAATAAGTTGAATAAGATGGGCTTCACAAAGTGCAACCTATAGCTATATAATCTCCATAAGCATTACATATATATAAGTTTGAAGAGCTATATAGCACATTATTTATATAGTTGAATTCTAGTGCATGCGAGCGCCTACCACAGATTAATCATGCTAGTTTTTCTTTTTTCTTCCAATTAAAATACATAGAATTGTAGAGATTATGATTATATAAATAGGTCCACCAAAACTTTGAGTTCTCAAACGACACAACCATGTGGAGGAACAAACTCTGATTTTGCATTCTACAATGGGTTTTTGAGAGAAGAAGGGAAAAAATGGGAGTGGGACCCTTTTTGTGATGGGGTTTTATTTGCACGGCAAAGCAAAGTATGGTGTGACCATCCCATGTGTTATTTCACTGTGATTAAATTGTGAATGCGTCCTTATAGAACAAGTTGAAAACTTAGCTCCAAATTTGCATGGAATACCAAACAGAAAAGGACAAAAAAACTAGAGCAGTTTAAGGGTATATTTGAGGGAGACTTTGATATTATTTTTTTAGCTAGATTGCAGAAGATGAGAAATATAAGATATATGACTTTTATTTTGGTAGACCAAGAATTCATCTGGCTGGAAGAAGTTTTTCTTCGTATATCCTTGATGCAATTGGTATTTATTAATCTTCAATGAAAAAATTATTATTTTAATTCAAAACTTTTATAGTTACTTATGAGAAAAAATATTTAATTTTATTAATAAATAAAATATAAAATATAAATTTTAAAGTCATATTAAAATGATTAATTGGCTCCAATGCCCCCTCAACTTTCATCGGTTTTGCACCTTGCCCCCTTAACTCCTAAAATGGTCAGTAAACCCCTCAAACTTTAAAAAATTAGGCACTTTGCCCCCTCACAGGCTATTTT
>WUAT03463870.1:0-16242 GCA_010015005.3 Ulmus americana
TTTTTTATGTAAATATATCTCAATATTTGGATACTTTTATATATGATTCTTTAAAATCAGAAATTAGTAAAAAAATCTCTTAAAATACTCCTGAACTTGTAAAAAAAAAAAAAAAAAGTGCTAGTTTAAGTGTATTCGCTCTAAATTTCCTTTTTAGAGGACATAAAATAAAAATATGTAAATATTAAAAGTAATTGCACCAAAAAGTCAAAAACAAAATAAAAACCCATCTGAAATCAATCAATCAACCAGTCTTCTTCATGTTTGGGCTACTTTTTGGCACCGTCTCTATCCTAAATTATGAATGCTTTAGAAAATTCATGTGGATTAGTTAAAACTTGAAACCGAATCCAATGTCATAATTAGGGTCATATCAAATCATTAAATAGCTTTATAAATCTCCTTACATTAATGAAAAATATATCTGTTAGCTTCCAAGATTAACTTTTGTCTTGTCCAATTGCATTAATACCTAATTTTGGACCCATTAAATGCAAAAATAATTGGAGAGAAATCTTGTTGCGTAGTGAGACTAACATATCACAAAAAAGTTATCTTCTTAAGGTCAGCAAAGATTTTTGGCAAAATTCTGTCTACACATACATACGTGATAGAATTTTTCATGTTTACGGTAACTAAACTTCGAGTTTTATAGAATATGTATTACTCTAATCTATTAATTTGTCTCAAAATTTAGATAATAGTATTAAATTTTTAGATATAAGGTAAACTTAAATTATATATATAATATTTGTTTTTGTGAATTACGTATAATTATCAAAAAATATTAAAATAATTATTTTTGGATGAACAAAGGAACAAAACTATTAATCATTAATGAAATCCTTTTATTTGGTGACGTTTGAATTCTAGAGCTTGAGCCTTTTCCTGTGTCGTTTCTTTCCTCTTCTTTTTTGTTTTGTTTTGTGATTGAATAGTATCACTTCATTATTTTAATACATATTGAGTTGCTTCCCAGACAAAATTACATAGGGTGGCTACTAAAAGGATAAAGGGTGTTCACGAGATACCCAAACATGCAAGTATATAGAAACTTTTCAATGTAGAGTGTTTTCCTTGAATAATAAATTTTTAATATTAATAGAAGGAAAAAACATATATCATAACTCAAAACTAATATCCCTTCTTCTCTTCTACCCTCTTTGGGGTATTTAAATTTAACATGAAAATTATTGGGCCCGTTTCGACAGAGTATTTGAACAACCAGTATTTAAATACTATTATGCCTCTGTTTGGTTTTAATATTTAGATTCACCATAGTGGTTTTTTGATACGGTGATTAGTTAAAAAAACTCTTTTAAACTATTTTTTGTGATAGTAAAATTATATGGACGAGTCTCATTTTATTTAATAAATTTCGTTATTTTTTTTTAATAAAATATTACTCTCTTCACCACATAATAAAATATTAATTTTTTTTACTATTTTTTTAATAAAATATTACAAAAATTCTGTTTAGAATACTTTTAATTCAACAAAAATTATATTTAGAATGCTATGTTTAAATCAAATAAAAATTTTATTTAAAATGTTTTGTTTAAAATGCTGCAAAATCACGAACCAAGCAATATTATTGTTTGTAGAATAATTGCTTAGTAGAGTATTTAAATAATATTTAATGAATTCTAAAATAGTTGAATAATTATTTAGTTAAATCTTATTTTAATGGTCAAAGAGTTGAATAGTTATTTGGTTGGAATTAATAAAAATAATATTTTAATTTATTTTATAACATTATTTAAATGCAATTTTGAGTGTTTTTAAATATAAAAAAAATTAACTTTTTAAAATATTAAACTAAATTGTTGCACATCTAATATCAAAAATATTAATAGTTCAAAACGTACAAAATACTAATTTATATATAAGATTTATCCATAGTTAAAAATCCATTGTAATTGTATTTCGTGAGTGTAATTATACATGTTGTACATCGTTTTATGATCATATGATGAACACAAACATATAGCATAATTGTGTTCATATAAAACAATTTTTTTTAATAAACATATACATTTCACCTCCTCTAAAATTGTACACTCGTCCAAAATGCACTATATATCTTATAATTACGGTACTGTTTGATTTGTAATTGTGTAATATTCTGAATAGAATATTATAAAAAGAGTAATATTCTAAATAGAATTTTTGTTTGATTTAGTAATCTGAATAGAATATTCTAAATAAAGTTTTTGTTTGATTCAGTGTTCTATAGAGTAATATTCTAAACAACCTTGTTTGATTTAATTTTTAGAATACTCTGTTCTTATTCTGTTACTGAACTAAATAAAAACTTTATTTAAAATAATACTATGTTTAGAATATTGCTCAGTTTAGAATAATACTCTGTTTTACTCTGTAGAATATTGAACCAAACAAAAACTCTGTTTATAATACTCTGTTCAGAATGTTAAACCAAATAAAAATTATGTTTAGAATATTACTCTGTTTAGAATACTCTATTTAGAATATTGTAAAATCGCAAACCAAACAACACCTAGTTTTTGTTTGATTTAACAGTTTGAACAGAGTAACAATATCATATTCCCAATAGAGAACCAAACAGGATCTACAATTTTCACGAAATAAGATATAGAAAATATCGGAGGGAAAAAAAAAAAAGTTTAGAGGGATCCTGGAATGGGGATTAGAGTCTGGTGTGAAAACATGGTAGAATTTGTGAGCTTCACCCTGTTTTTTGTTTGCAAAAATATACCATTTTCCTGTTTGATGTTTCAAATCTCTTGTTCCATTTTAAGTCATATTACAATATATTCATTTCAAACAATGTGAGGTATAACCATTGGAGAAGACGTGATAAAGAGAGATCCTTGTCATATATCTTATTCCATGAATATATCTACAAGTCACTAAGAAAAGAAAAGCTCAACTTCCATAAACATTTTATAATGTCTTTTTCTATATAAATGAAATAGTCAAAGGGATTACCTGACTCATATCTCAATCATTTTGATCCACAAATATTCCTAATCATTCTAACAACTGTCTACCTGAAACCTCTTACCAACCCAGCAATAAGTCTCTCTCTAGAAAGCTCTATATTCTTTTTTGTTCTACTACCTCTGATACAGGGGTTGTATATATATATATGATATGAAATAATTACAAAACAACATAATAGAACCAGTATGAGCTGATTAGAGATTAAGGTGGCTAACCAATTGCCATATCACCACAGCTGTATTAACTATACCTTATAGTTGAAACTATTATTCTTTACATGTTCCATACAGGAATTCCTTTTTCTATTTTGTTTCTTTAGTTCTTTTTCCTCTTCACTTTATTATTTCCTCTCTTTGTTTCTTTCTTTAGTATATTGCATTATTATTATGAATACCATCCAAAGATCTTGAATTATATTGATTTCATCTATCTTTTATGGTTGGAATTGCAGAGAACGATTTTTAAACAACCAAATTAAGAATGATTTGTATTTGCAAGAATCCAGTAAACTAGAAGAAGATAGATATTCCCACATTGAGAATATATGGGAACACTATAACCTTATATAGGAATTGAGTTATTTCACTTAATACTAATTGATTTTAAGTTAGAACCTTAATCCTTCTTCAAAAGGCTTTCTCTTCAATTTGTAATATGGTATCAGAGTAGCTATCTCCACCTTTGACTTTCATTTGGGACCTTTCGGCCAATGTGTGCCAATTTTCGTTGTTGGAGTCTTTGACCTGTTTCAAAAATCCACAAATTTTCCAATCGGCCTTGTGGGATTCTTCTAAAATTGTGTACCCACAAATTTCTCAATTCAGCATTGTGCGATTCTTTCAAAATATCACGTTCGGTCATGTCGTAGTCTCTTAAATGTCGTTCATTATACCCACACTTTCAAACTCAAACGTGAGAGGGGGTGGTGGTGGTATTAGAAATATTCTCACATTGGGAATAGATGAGAAACACTATAGCTTTATATAGGGATTGAGTTACTCAACTTAGTACCAATTAGTTTTAAATTGGAACCTCAATCCCTCTCCAAAGGCTTTTTCTTCAATTTGTAATAACAAACGAAGTGTTATTGAGGTTCGAAAATTTATGTATGTCCCTGTGAACTCTCTGCATTATAAATATAGAGATGAGGAATGACAAGAACCTAGAAGAAACAAAGGATTGTGTTTACCCTGAAATTCCAATTACAAAGCCTTAATTTCCCTAATATTATACTTTATCTCACTTGATCTTAGAAGAAGATGAAGTTCTATCTCTAGAACCTCTCAGTAAAAATGTTGTTTTGATATACAACTCGATAAAAAGAGGTAGTAGCCATGCCATAGCCACAAAAACTAGCGCCGCATCGCTACTTGGGCAAAAGCAGGACCAATAAACCTGCCCTGTGGCATGGGATAAACAACAATGAAAAATTGACGGGCTGGAATTTTGCGCCGCTGTGGGTAGGGATTGAGCCGTGACCAAAGTTGGCAAATCCTTCGTCACAACATGCAATCTGGAACAATGCTAAAACAAAAAAACTTATCCCAAAACCATCTCTAAATGAATCCAATTAATTGCTTGGACTAAATCCAACAATCTCTATCTTAGTTCAAGCAATTATAAACGTACTTTTGTGCAAAGAAAACTCATGATCCAACTCAATTATCTCATCAAATTAACCAACTCCGATTTTAAGAAATTCAAGACAATGATTGAACTTACTTAGAGGTAATACCTTGAAGCCTAAATCTACAGGATTTTCTTTCATTGCTACCTTGTCCACATGAATGCTTCCACCTGCTACCTTTTCTCTAATGAAGTGATACTAAACATCCACATGTTTTATTCTCTCATGGACCAATAGGTTTTTTCAAAGATGCAATGCACTTTGAATGTCTAAATAGAATATAACTTGCTCTTTTAGAATATTAAGTTCTTCCAATAACTCTTTCCACCAAAGAGCCTCCTTAATAGATTTTGTAACTACTATGTACTCTGCCTCAGTTGTTGAAAAAGCTACCACCAACTGCAATTGAGCCTTCCAACTTATGCAATATCCGTTTAAGTTGAAGAAAGAGGATGAAATGGATCTCCTTTTGTCTAAGTATGCTCCATAGTTTGAATCGACATATCCGTCAAACCATATTGTTTTTCCTCTTCTCTCATAGATTAACCCCACATCTGAGCTTCCTTTCAAATACATTAATAACCATTTCATACCTAACCAATGCTCATTGTTGAGATTACCCATGAACCTACTGAGAACACTAATCGTATGAGAAATATTGGGTCTAGTGCTAACCATGGTGAACATTACTAAACCAACCGCACTAGAGTAGGAAACTTTCTCCATTTTCTTCTTTTCCTCATCTGAACTTGGACACTGATCACTTGAGAACTTGAAATGGTCTGCTAGAGGAACCTTGATTGGTTTTCAATTGGACATAGATAATTTTGACACCATTTTCTTTATATACGAAGTCTGAGATATCTTCAACCTGTTATTGTCACTTTTCCTGGTGATAGACATTCCTAAGGCTGCATTTGGTACGTATGATAAGACTGAGATTAACATAGAGGATTGGACTGGAGTGAACTATGTTGAATGATATGTTGTGTTTGATGGATTGTCGGATTAAACTATTGGAAATATAGTTTAGTATTTGATGCAGTATTGGACTGGAGTATTTTATTATTTTTAAAAAATTAAAAAATAATAAATTTATTACTTTGATTTAATTTGAGTATAAATCAATAATAAATATAATGAGAAAATGTCAAAAATAAAAATAAAGAGAAAATATGGTATTCAAACACAATTTTTTTTTTATTTTTTTATTATCTAATTCTAAAAGAACACGAGATTTTTATTATTAAAATTTAATTATATCACATGTTTTAAGAAAAATTGTTAAGTTTTTAAATTATTTAAATTTAAAGTCTATTTTAAAAAATCTAGTATTAAGTATTTTAAATAATTATTTTCTTAAAAATAAATAAAATTGTCAACTAACAAAATCATTAAAAAATAAAAAAAAGATAGTAGCGCAAAGCAACAGTAAAAATCGGCTTATCTCCGCCTTTGGATTATTAAACCCATTATATAAAAGGGATTTCTAATCCCACAATTTGAGGCTTATTTTGGGATGTGGCAATAGATATCCCAGTGAAGGTGTGGCACCAATCAAGGAATTTGGGATTCTTTCTCCTATCTTTCTCCCAATCCCATGTAACAAAAACGACCTAAGATTTTTTGAGCACATCAAAGATCCTTCATTTCAAATTCCGAGTTGAGTTGAGTCTTCAACTTCCGTATCTTCTCCTTACAGCTGATGATCATAATTTCCACCACATTGTAACCTTTGTAGTATAAGTAAGCATTGTAGTAGCTTCTCTCAAACCCCAAGCTGATCACAAACGAATCAAACCTCTTATTCTGTTGCTGAGGTGATTGCTTCAAGCCATAGGGAGATTTCTTCAGTTTGCATACCAAATCCCTCTACCTCTCTTTTCCAAAGCCTTTGAGTTACTTCATGTAGATGGTTTCATCAAGCTCTCCATGTAGAAACGCTGTTTTCACATTCATTTGTTCAAGTTCCCAATTGAATTGAACCACCAACGCTAACACCATTTTAATCATCTTGAACTTCACCACCAGTGAGAAAATCTCAATGAAATCTATCCATTCCTTCTGTGTGAATCCCTTTGCCACGAGTCTAGTCTTATATCTAATTTGTTCCTCTGGAGTATTCCATTCCTTAACCTTGAGTATCCATTTGCAATCAAACACTTTTTGCTTGTTTGGCCTTGTCATCAACTCCCCAGTATTGTTCTTCTTCAAGGAACGCATCTCCTTTTCCATAGCTCGCTTCCACTTGGATGAATCATCGCATCTCATGGCATCTTGGTAAGTTTGAGGTTCATAATGAACTAGCCCTCATTTTGAGTAAAGAGCTGCTGCAACAACATCCGCAAATTCATATCTCATAGATGGTTTGATTTGCTTCCTTTCCCTATCCCTGGTGAGCTAATAGTCATTATGATTTGATGTATCTTCCTCTTCTTGTTCAGCCTCCATTTGAGTGTCATAAGCATGACCATCTTCAATAGGATTGGTCCTTGTTCTACTTGAACCGAATCATCTCTAATATTATGCTCCACTTGAATATGAATGGTTTGCTCTATTATGGGGTAGGGATGAGGGGAGAGATTGGATTTTTTTATTTTTATTTTTTTTTGGGTTTTGTTTTTATTTCAATTGAATGGTATTGTTGGATAATTTTTTTTTGTCAAAGGTTAAGTCAGGGTACTTTTAGGATTACTAGAAAACGATAGTGCTTTTTAGGACACAACAAAACTAGAGATACCAAAATTAATTGAGGAATCACTCGCTCTCTATTATATGTTTGGTAGGAGGAGAGATGGAAGGAAAGGGATGACGGGAGAATAGTGGAGAGATAGAGAAATAACCTTGTTTGGTTGAAGGGGTAGGGGAGGGAGGGAGATGTGTGGAAGGAGATAGTCTCCCTTGGGTTCATCATTTTAGATCATTTCATTAATGGAAGGATTCAACCTCTATTCCATTTTGTCATGTAATTATAATGTTGTCCTTAAAATATATCATTAAAAAAATTATAAAATAAATATTATAGTAATTTAAAAATAATATTTCTCTCTCATTTCTACCAAATATTTGAAGAATTGTTATTCTCTTCATTTTTCACTACTTTCACTGTAGGCTTTGATTCCACATACGCATGGGTGGAAATCATTTTCCAAATTACCAAAATACATCTCCCATGCCTGGCCCATTTTAATAATTGACAGCCCATCAATTTTAACAAATTTCTGGAACGGGCCCACTGGCCCAGACCTCAAAACCAAAAAGAAACAAAATAGCGCCTAAAATGAGGGCGTTTAAAAGGACCAATCCTATTGGTCCGCTCACTTAGGCACGGATAGCAATCCGATCCGTGGCATTTAAGCAATATCTGACCGTTGATATTATCATCTTATCGACGTTCCACATTCACTCTCACCAATCCTTTCTAGCTCGCATGAAAATTTTCGCATTCCCGCCTTTTTCTCAGTCCCCTATATAAAGTCTCCGAAACCAATCCAATTTCCATAACAATCAGAGTTAGATTTTCTAGCCAACCAAACAAAAAGCCCCTTTCGTTCTCGGCAATCTCCTTTGTCCGCGATGGCAAGAACCAAGCAAACCGCTAGGAAATCCACCGGAGGCAAGGCTCCGAGGAAGCAGCTGGCCACCAAGGCTGCCAGGAAGTCTGCTCCGGCGACCGGAGGAGTGAAGAAGCCTCACCGCTTCAGGCCCGGAACTGTGGCTCTTCGTGAGATCAGGAAGTACCAGAAGAGTACCGAGCTTCTGATCCGCAAGCTACCATTCCAGAGGCTGGTTCGAGAAATCGCCCAAGATTTCAAGACCGATCTTCGATTCCAGAGCAGCGCCGTCGCCGCTCTTCAGGAGGCCGCCGAGGCTTACTTGGTTGGTCTCTTCGAGGATACCAACTTGTGCGCGATTCACGCCAAGAGGGTTACCATCATGCCCAAGGATATCCAGCTCGCTCGCAGGATCAGGGGCGAGAGGGCTTAGAAGCTGAAGATTTCTCGTATGATCCAATCTCATAGGGTTTCATGTAGTAGAAAATTTTCTAATCCTCTGTTAAGAAGCTGCGTCTAGATTTCTTATATTCACCTCCTTTGTTCTTTGTTGGTTTTTAATTTTGTTTTAGTAAATGAGAATGTAAAATTCAGCTTTAATGGTAATATATTTTAGCTTTTTTTCTTTCTTTTCTATGATTTTGTGTCTTCTCTTGCATTTTAAATCTGGGTCTAGGATATTTCTTGTTAAATTTGTCTATTTTTTATTTTCGTTGGAAAAGTCCTTTATTTTGCCTCTTAGTGTATGAACGACACGTCGTTTTACTCTTTCTTGTTGTGTTGTTTGATTTCCCGCCTTCAATCCTAATTTTTTTATTTTTGGGTGCAAGCTGAAACTTTTTTTTTTTTTTTTTTTGTAGGCAATTAGTACTAAGTTGAAATTTTGTAGAACTTTTTCTGTTTTAGTTTCATATCCTTTTATGGTTATACCTATTTTTTTTAGATTAGAATTTTTCCCAAGAATAAACTTAAATGTAGAAAATTAAACAAAATAATTTAATTTTTCCCTTATATTTTTTGGTTGCAATCTTTCTTTTAAAGTGCAAATTACAAAATAATTGGGTCCCTTAAAAATGAAAAACAAATATAAGTTGGGTCTTAATAATTATTTTTTGAATGCTTATATTTTATTTTATTTTTCTTTAAAGGATATGTATGAAATTATTTGGACAGTTTTTTTCATTTAATGATCTTACTTAAAATGAGAAGAGTACAGCAAATTATGCATGTACTTACCAATTACAGTAGATTTCAAACTAGTCATAGAACAATCCCAGCCGTTTCTAATTCCTCCGGTATGATCCAACGGTCAGTTTTTCAAATTGAAAATTTCGAACGTTGGATACAAGTCGTTTCAACAGCTTCAAATACCACTTTACTCATTACAAGACGAAGCACAAAACCAAAGCAACACAATAGAAAAGGAGACTAGGAAACGAAGAGAATTCTGTTCAGGAAAGTTTTTGGGAGGCAGGCCGAGGAGTTTTCTTCCATGGGTACTGAAGCAGATGTTCCACAGAGAGGTATGGTTTCGTTGATCCCTTTTGGTTCTTTCAACTGGGTTTTGTTTTGATCGTCGTAAATTTTGTAAATTTCGAACTGGGTTTGGTTTTGATTTTCGTGCTAACGAAGAGTCTTTTACTTTTTTGAAAGTGATTCTTTTATCTCTTTCTTCCCTGATTGATATCTAGTCGTCTTGAATCCTGTTTACAAGTTCTGATTACCGGTTTACGATTTATTATTTTCATTTGTATATAATCCTTGCCGTTCTGTTTATTATCTGCTTGAGAATTCTTGTTTGCTGCCTTGATCATTAACTTGTGCAATTCATGAAGTTACATAACTGCTTTATGGAAATATATGTTATTGTTTCTTCTTCTGGATTTGATCGTTTTGTAACAATCAATATAATCTTTGTGTTTGTGATTTTTCTTGTGAGGATTTTTTATTTTTTTTATTTTTTGACTGGTGTTCTTGTATGTCATTGAATTTGTTTCTTGATTATATCAAATTGGAATTATCTGATTGAAAATGTTGTAACTTTTTTCACCTAGGAGGAGAAATGAAAAATGAACTAGCACAAAGAAGAAACCGTCAGGTTCTTGGAGACATTGGTAACTTGGAACAGGCTCCCAATGTGAAGGGGAAGTCTCAAGTTGAGATTTCTCGCCCTATGACAAGGTTAATTGGTTAATTCTTCTTTTTCTATCTATATATATCTTTCTTTGTGTCTGGGTTTAATGATTTTTATGTTTGCAGGAGTCTTCATGCTCGAATGTTAAACAAAGCCCAAGCAGCATCTCAGAAGACCGAAGTAGTAGTCATTTCCGATGTTTGCGTTTTACCCTTTCCCCCACTAAGTTGTAGTATTGGATATTTGGGATTTCTAGTTATCAATATGTGATCTTTGTAAATTTGCAGGATTCTTGTTGTCCAAATGTTGTTGATAATGTAGCTGTAGACAGGAAACGTGGTCCTACAAAAAGGGTAGGAGAGGCTTCCAAACCAATTTGTGAGACTGATGTGATTTTGATAAGTTCAGATGAAGAAGAGGAAGATATTAAAGTTACTGAAGGTTGCGCAAAGAAGGAAGTAAAGACTCTTACTTCAATCCTCACAGCTCGGAGCAAGGTTATATTAGACATTCTTTTTGCATATGTTTGGCTTTTTATACATTTAAGGCGTAGATGTATTGACTTTTAGTTCGACACAGGCTGCTTCTGGAGTTGGCATTAAGTTGAAGGATCAAGTGTTCAACATTGATGAAGCTGATGTAGATGATGAATTGGCTGTGGTAGAATATGTTGATGACCTTTACAAGTTCTACAAACTCACAGAGGTAGTAATTTCTTCTCGATTCTTACCCTTTTTTGTCCTCTCTTTAGGTCTAATGAATGGAATTCTTTAATGTAGGACGAGAGTAGAATTCATGATTACATGAATTCGCAGCCAAACATCAATTCAAAGATGAGGACAATTCTAATAGACTGGCTGATAGATGTTCACAGAAAATTTGAACTGATGCCTGAAACTCTCTACCTCACAGTAAATATAGTTGACCGTTATCTTTCAACGAGGAACATTTCCAGGAAGCTACTTCAATTAGTTGGCATGAGTTCGATGATTATAGCGTGCAAGTATGAGGAAGTTTATGCTCCACATGTATCTTTCTTCCCCTTTTTTTGTCTAATCAGTGTCCCTTAACAATCATATATACTGCGATGGATTCACATTCTAACTGATGTGTTTTATATAACATTCAGGTTCATGACTTAGTTTGCTTATCAGACAATGCTTATTCTGGTAATCAAGTTCGGGTCATGGAGAAAGAAATTTTGGGGATGTTAGGGTGGTATCTGACAGTTCCTACACCATATGTCTTCCTAATTAGATATATTAAGGCTTCTGTTAAGCCTGACCTGCAGGTACTACTAATTTACTCTAAGTTTACCATTTGTTGAACTATTTTTATCTTTTAAGGACTAATTTGCCTACTTTCCTCTTGTTATGTAGATGGAGAATATGGTGTTCTTTCTAGCCGAACTAGGCATTTTGCATTATGCGACAGTAATCCTTTATTGCCCTTCAATGATTGCTGCTGCAGCTGTTTATGTTGCTTATTGTACACTGAACAAAAGACCATTTTGGAGTGAAACTTTGAAGCGCCACATAGATTACATCGAAGAACAGCTAAGGTAATGGCTTGTTTTTGTACAACTTCATGTAACGCGCAGTTGTTGGCTCTAATCTTAATTGGTGTTATTTCTCATACAACAAAAGCTGCGCGAAGCTCTTAGTTGCTTTCCATTTGGCTGCTGCTGATGATAATATTTGTGCAGTTTATCGAAAATTCTCTAAACCTGATTGTGGTGCTGTTGCTCAGTTCACTTTGGCCAAAGCTCTACTGGAGTAATCTGATGCAATGGTTATTTTTAGATGAAGATTTCAAAATCTTCAGCAGTGGATATCTTTTGTATCCCAATCCCTTTTATGCAATATACTTTTTTTATAAAATTGAAATGGTTTTAACATTCACATGTAAAATACTTTTCAATAGAAATTAGAACTATTGTTGGTCAAAGATTAGATTTTTCATTCTTTCATTCACAACCATTGTTCTTAAAAGTAAAACAACCTTCCATTGAAAGAAAAAAAATTTGAAAAGAAATTTGGACAATGTTAGGAATGTAAATGATCCAAGTATATCAATGTCATTATGATAATGCAAGTATTTAATATAACATAATTTTCACATAATTATATTTTTCAAGCATATTCTTACCTAAAAATTTATTACGAGATAATTTTTGTTGAGAATAACCAATAATTGCTTTGTTGAAAATACAGATTCGGAGACACTTGGATAGTTTTCATGTGTAACATAATGCAGTATGACCTCTAAGCCACTTCTTATCCTCCAAGCCTTTCGAGGAGCCTAAATTTACATGCCCTATTCATCAAAGTTGTGCCAATTCCTACTGCAGTTCTCGACCCTTAAGAAAATTTGATGCTAGCCTTGCCTCAAGAAGATGAGCGTCTTTGGGTCTTTCCATTCGTTTATGGCGAAGACAGAGAGAATTCATTGATCAATCACCAAGGAATAATCTTCACCTTAAAGAAGAATTCTAAAACCAATAATTAGTTATCATTATATAAAACTTATCAACACAACACATCTGATGCTGGGTAATATACAAGAAAAATATGCTCAATGCACAATATATTTGGACTAATTAGTAACATAACACAAATGGCTCACATGATTGGTCTGAAAAAGGCCAAAACAAAACCACTAACCTTTGTTCCAGCTATGATGGTCCCATTGAGGGGATGGGCAGCACATGCGGTAATGCCTTCAGATGATGGAACAAATATATTTTGCTTATTTTGATTGTTTTCCCCAGACAAGCTATCAGCATTGTCCCTACAACAGACAGACACAGAAGAAGAAGAAACAAAGAAAGAGAAGTTTATCTATCTGAAAACTGAAACAAAACATTTTTATGAAAAAGAAGTCAGGCAGAAGAACACTTCAATTGCAGGAAGTTACTTAAAGTCCACATGGCTGGGAGAACTAGAATCAGGGTAGAAATCTAACAAATGGATGCCATTGTCATATGATGATCCAACTACATATATCTGCATTTGAATAAATTAGAGTAAATTTATAATCGAACCATTTTAAAAATTGAAAAAATGAAAAATTAATAATTAGGAAAACTTCCAAGTTAAATATAAAAATGAATTGATAGAACATTGAATTGTGCTGGCAGACTCCTACAGCCAATATCATCAGGTAAGTAAATGGTAAGTTCTAAAAACTTGTGGACAATTTATAATAGAAGTTAATATTTCATTGTCTTCTTAATTGAACATTCCATGGTGATGAATTTCAAAAAAACAAGGCTCCTATGGACTTCTAGAAATTTTGAGATAAGCATTGCCCAAGGTTGTTTGACTTTGACAAACTGCCCGGAAGCTATCGTCTTAAGTTGCACCATTACATATAACCATCGGATACATACACACATGAACAAATAAGACCCACATATTGGCTAAAACAAAACAAAAGAAAAAATGGAATGGAAGTCAGTAACTTACAGAATCTGTTGGCAGCCAAGATGGTTTCCGCAAACATAATGGATCAGATGAATCAGTGGATTCATTTCTGCACAGTCGAAATAAAAAACAAATTAATCTAGTAAAACATAAAGCTATTGAGCCAAAATTAAATAGGATAAAAATATTGGTAATGCCTCCTGATAGATACAGTATACTTCCGATTATATTCAACTTACAACCAAGCTGGTGGAGGGCAATGAATATGTGTAACTTGAAAGTTATATAAATCCAAAACACCTGACCTGGATAAGAATAAATTTTGTTATGTAGAGTAACTAAAATGCAGCTACTATTTAGCAAAGATGTCATTCCCAAGATGATTGTGAAATTCTTCTTCGCTATCACTTGATTTAAGAGCAATAGGTCGGGAATGTTCCAATGGCCTAAAGAGCCAGGCTCATCACAGTACTACAGTAGAGGTACTTTTTAAAACCATTTAAAGAATGTATGATTGGATTATAAGTAGAGAAATTCATTTCCTGACTTACCAACCATCATCAAGGTGAAATGCTAGTTGATATGGGCAAGATGGATTAAGATCAATGGAGTGAATTTCTTTTGCAACTATATCTGATTGTTCCTGCATGATAACATGTCATTAGATGTGTGTTTCTTTATATATAACAAGTTTAGTGAAATAATTGCACTTATGGTTACAAGTTCACCGTAAAGCTCACATATATTCTATTCATACATTCAAAAGAAATTGAAACTTAAGGCAAACCAAAAGATGAATAATTTCCTCGATTATCATCCTATATTCAAACAAAAACAATCTCTGGCCTCGCATTTCTTCTGCAATGTAGTTTACAGTTGAAAGAAATTTTTTGCATAGTCATGTAAGCAAAAACACCCATTTAGCCTTCAAGGAAATCTAATACGGTAAGCACAGATTTCATAATTAAGCCTTGAAATGATAATGTATATCTTTGAGATACCTTCAGAGGTGTAATTTTCTCTATGAGTGATGCCAACTTGAATGATGTTAAAGGTGACTGACAAATCTGGATGAATAAGAAAAAGGTCAGACGTATGTTACTATCAATTAGTAAACACAAATTCATCAATGTATGAATCAACAATCGAAAAGCACAAGTACACATTATTCAACACCACATGAGGTTGAAATTGTGCCATCTGAGTCAGAAACTCGTATTGGACTATATATCTAAGAACAATTTACGTTGTCAAAGATTTGGTCAACTATAAAATTAAAACATTGATCGTCACCTAGCTAACAAGTACACCAACTAAAGAGGTCACCTAAACAAACAATGAGAAAAGTGTGTTCCTGATAGAAACCTACTATTAAGATTGAACATATCACAACTGTGATAATTGTCTATAGAGATGTCTGATGTTATTGATTTTAGTTCTTGTAACAATATATGAACAATATGTAAACAATTATAACTATATAAGAACAAAACTTTACCTCCTTATGGCTTTGAAAAGCAGTGGATGATTTACCTCCCCGAAGATCCCACATGTAAACAATTCCCTGCTTACTGGCCCCAAAAATGATCTGAAAAGGTCAAGTTTCCACTGTCAGACATTTTGTAGATAATCCAGACATATGCTCCCAAGACCCAAACTCACCAATTAGAAAAGACATGAAATATAATATTTTTAAAAAAGCAATAATAATAATTTGTCTCGAATTTTATCTAAACTATAGGAACTAGTAGTTTTGATATGGTCCCAAGTTTCATTTACTCAGGAGAAAAGGTCCGACCAGATGGATACCATGAAAAACTGCAGTAACACAGAGCACTACATATTGGAAGGAAACTATTCATGCATAACGTTCACAATCTACACTATTCCAGTTGGCACAATTGCTCTTATATGTATCTAGCTTTTCATGAAGAGATATCATGCTAACCAAGAGCCCCAAATATACATCTGAGTAAAGATAGAAATATGTCATTTTTAGTATATACCCAAGGTATTCCAATTGCATTGTCTGGTTGTCACAGTGGTCGGTGATGAACAGAAGGCGCATGATCTTGGTCTGCCCTGTGTAGAGACTCGCGTACGCTTCGATATCGAGCTGCTCGCCGCTTATGATTGGTTTGCTTCGCTTCTCTTCTTTGATTCCATTGGTGTGGATCTCTTCGTTGATCATCGTTCTGGAGGGCTCGTCGTCTCCTTCCATGGTTGAAAAGCTAGGGAGATTCGAGAGCTAGGGTTTTCAATTTTGAAGCTGAAGTGTACCACCTCTACCTCCCACACCCAAGCGACGACCACGACGACCCCCATCGCCATTGAAGTTGAACCGCGTGTTCTTCCAAAGCGGATCTGGTTCGGTGGTGTGAGAAAGACTGAAATGAGAAGGGTTTAGGTTTGGGATTTTAGGGATTTAGGGATGACCAATAATTGATAGGAAATCGAAGGGTTATCCATTGGAATAGAGGTTGAGAAAGAAGGAGTGGATTGGAAATTGTGGATTTG
>WUAT03463980.1:0-16241 GCA_010015005.3 Ulmus americana
CACATTCCACGTTGAAAATTCACTACAAGAATGCCCTAAATCCAAATCAAAACACAAACACAAATCCAAATCCAAATATGAAGAAATCTAAATTTAAATCCAAATCTTGATCCAAATCCAAATCAAACTCCAATGCAGAAAACACATAAAAATCTAAATTCACCGGCGAGGGTCGCAGCTAGATCGTGATGGGTTGTGGCTAGATCACGATGGGTCGTGGTTGGGCCAAATCAAGAACAAATGTGAAGGCGCATGGGACCAACTCAGATATGAGCTCAAAGGTGAAGGCATAACGATGGGTCGCGGTTGGGGTTAGCGACACTGGGTTGATCGTAGTGGAGATATCAAATCGGAGGGAGAGCTCAGAAATCTTGGTTGTGGTGGTGGTGGTGGTGGTCGTCGAAGGGGTGGGGAGTCAGAGAGATCAATGGTTTGTGGTGGTGGTGATTGTCGAAAGGGTTGGGAGGCAAGGAGCTCTACAACGGCGATGGCGACTTGGAAAGAGAGAGCTCGAGATGGCTTTGTGATGGAATCCATGGGAAAAAGGGGAAAAAATTCCTTTTGATTTATTTTGTATATATATTTTTCTTTTATTACTAATAATTTTTCCTTTTTTAAAAAATGTTTTAATTATAAAAAAGATTAAAATTCCATTTTTGTCCTTTTTTAATTTCAAAATTTTGACAGAAGTTATGTTTCTGTTACTATCGCCAGTGAATTATAACTTGAGGGTGCTTACTGACGAAAAAATTCGATGAGGGAACAAAGTGCCAAACGGTGCAAACATAAGGGTGCATTTGAGCCAATTAGCCTAATATGAATGACTTATTTGTCAGAATGAATAGTCATTTTTTCTTTCATTTGGAAAAAATGTTCAACTTTTGGGGTCTTTAAGTGTGCTCTCTGTTTAGAAGCAAAGCACCGTATTGGTTTTACTACGTCTTTTTGTTTTTATTTATGATTTATAAGCTTGACTCTATTGATTATTGCTCATCATTGAAAGCTGATTCTTTTGGTGAATTTAACTTGTATGATGAGTTTATAATATGATGATTGATCTAATATTTCTGCAATTTTTTATATTTATTTTCATAGCTTCTATGGTTAAAAAATTAACTTCTCTAGAGTCAGGGAATATAGTGTTTCCCTTGTTTTGGGTGCTCATATGGGTTCTGATGAAGAGATGTTGAGATGTGGAGTGAGGAAGTGTTTTGGGTTCATAGTATTTTCCAACTTTGTTAAATTTTCATGTGTTATCTTATCACTGAAAATGTAAACAAAATTAATTATTTGAAATGAGAACCTTTGTTTACATCATCATTTGGGTTAGTAGTGTTTTTCTTTTTTGCGAGTAAATATTTCATGTTTGCCTTTTCTAATTGTCCAAGCTTGATGTAGAATCCCCCATATCATGGTTTTATATATGTTGTATTTTTTTTTAAAGCTAAATCTTAATAATCAAATGTAGTTGTTGTTCTCTCTCTCTCTATTAGGATTTGTTATTGTAAATATTGTATCTTGTACAGTTGTCATTTTCTTATTGGTTGTACAGCTGTACAACGGTCATATTTCAATGACCTCTACCTTGTATATATTGAGGGCTTTTCCCTCTTTTGTAAGACACAGAATGAATAAATGATTTCACTTTATTCTTCTCTCTGTTCTTCTTCTACTCCTTGTTCTTCTTCTTCTCTCTGTTCTTCCTGATTTCTTCTTCTCCTTCTTCTTCTTGAGTTTAACATATATATATGAAATTTGCTTGGTAAACTAGTGGACGACAAGGGGCTTGTTGAGCCTCAGGTAAATTAAGACTAAATAGGTGGCATTCTTTTTGTGCAATGATTTTAGGCATTTAGTCTTCGATATTTTAGCTCAATTACTAAAACTCCAACTTGTCAAACATTACACAATTTTGTCTTCAATATATTACAGATTATATCTTATTTTTTATTAGTTGTGGGCTAATTAATAGACTAATATTTATATCTTATAATATAATATAATTTGGTTCTTTTAGGTTTGATTTTTCCATTGGTCGAAAATGTATGCTTTACGTATTCAATTTTGTTTAAAGTAACGTAGTTATTTTGTCTTAAACTTATAGTCGAAGCTTTTTATTTGTTATGTTTATATATATTAAGTGCTCTTAATGTGAAGTTTTTTGTATCTGTCTCGTTTGACCGGGATTAGTATTTACCTAGTTATATTATCTCTACGATTCCTATACCAATCCACATTGACTTTGGCAAATACAGGAACACAGTTTGATTTCTCCAAGATCAACATCTCTAAATTGATAAATCAGTATTCTAACAATTGTACCTCAATACTCAATTAGATTTCTCTCTTAAGATACCATATATATGTGTGTGTTTTATTGGATTCTTTCAATTTTGATTCAATTCTTTGAGACACGAAATCTATTGAGTATGTGACAGATTCGTAACTTGCTTGTCTCTATAAACTACATATGGTCAAATTATGGTTCATTCTAAGATGCTAAAATTCAATATTGATTAATTTGTTTGTTGATGAGTTATATGTAAGGAGAAGCTGCAGGAACTTACAAATGGAAAACCAGAGTCGGGCACTACAACCAAAACTGCTAATGATGGTCGTCACAAGCCTGGTCGCTGTGTAGGCTATGGAATGGGGGTAACCGGTACAAAGTTGACAATTTTAAGAGAAAGAGATGATCACATTGTTCAACTTAAAGACGAGCAGACAATTATTAAAAATCAAATGAAAGAAATGATGAACATCTTGCACAGCTTAGTGAAGAATCAATCGGTAAACATTTATTATTTCATGATCAATTCTTTTATCTCCTATAACTAACCCAAAAGTCTAAATTAATTATTACTTCACTTCTTAGGTCTGTAATCTAGAAAGCGAGGGGCAATCACACATTCCAACACCTTTTCCAAACGTAAAATTATAAACTTACCAAAATTGTTTGGGACGAATTGCATTTGTTCAATTGTTCTTAGCTGCCAAATTGCAAAAATGATTCAAAGTTTAGCCAATAAAATATATTCAATTTTTTTTTTTCAGAGTGTTGGCAATAAATTTACTCCTCAAAACAATGCTTGCAATTTACTGGATTGGAGTGGAACTGGAGACATTATTGTAGAAGGTCGATGGTTCTCTAGTGATCTTGATTACACCGTGCATAACCTTCGTCTTGGACCCCATGCAATGCGAGCATGGGTTGATGTTGTTAGCAAACCTAGTGCATATTTGTGGAGGCTAAATGCATAGATGAGTACCATAGGAGAGGCAATTGGTTCAACTGTTGTTTGGCCAGCTGATAAGGTTATCATGAGGTATAATACTATTGTATTGCTGTTTTCTTTCTCTTATCCAAGTTCTCTCTTGGTGGTGAGTTTAGGACTTATCTCTTAGGTTTCCATCCCTTTGAGTGGCATCCAATCCCTTAGATTGGTTGTGGTGAGGAGTCTTATCAATTAATCCAAGGCATTTCTATCCTTTCATCCTTTGTTTTTCTGGTTTTATTTTCCTTAATTGTTTAATATTTGAGTTTTGTATCAATAAGGCTCATCAGTCTATCTACAAACATTTATTACACTGTGAGAACTATGTTGTTGAACTTTTTAGGAATTAAACTATGTATTTTTGTTTAGGTTTGAGTATTCTACGACTATGTATTGAATTTGTATTTTGTTATGACAATTTGTAGGAAACTTTATAAGTGTGTTTTCTGGTCGTTTCAATTTATACATATTATTAAGAGTGCAAATACTAAAATGTGACAAGATTCAATAAAACATGACATTACTATAAAAAATCATCCTAAAAATTTAATCACGATTTAAAAATACGATAAACGTTATGGACGATGACATTTTCAAATTGAGATTGTAAGGATACATATGCGATCAATGCAAAATTTGATGTTACACTTATGATCATAATTATACAATGCGATAATAAAATCTCATTTCTAAAATGTGATCGTATATGCAAAATATGTGATTGGTATTAGGAAGAACATGACAATACTATAATGTTGTGGTTCATTTTTCATCAGACTTCATAATCGCGATCATAAATGTTTACATCACAATTTTCTATCACAATCTGAAAATGTGATAAAAAAAAAATACAAGACTTTTAATAACAGGGGCTGACTCAATGTTTGTGAAAAGGCTGCAAAAACCTTTTTATCGCACTTTTTGAGTGTGATCTAAGGGCATTTTTTTTTTAAAGTGGTAGCTGTCTGGCTAACTCTTTTTGAGAAAAGTTGGGAACCTTGGAATCCATTGAATCATGGCTTCCATCTCTACCAATCTCTTCGCCGAGGCTTGCTCTATGGGAGTTCCAGCAGAGGAATAGAGACCAGCGTTGGTGGTGACAAGAGATAGAATAGCTTTGTACGACATGGGGTATAGTGCGGAGCCTAGGGTGCTAGTGAAAGGAGGGATCAGTTGGCTGATCGATCATACCATCGGCTGGAACAGCGGGTAGACCGGAGGTCGACATCAGTTACTGGCTAGAAGTGAGGAAAAGGAGTCAAATGGATGAGCGAGGTTGTCGTTGAGTGGAAAGTGGAAGGTCCGGTTGATCCAGCTTGGAACCAAGTAAGGTCCGCTAGAGAGTTGGTGGGAGCGGAAGTGGAGCCACCCATGATTAGTGGGTTGGTGGTAAGAGCTACTATAGAGTCATCAATGACCAGCGGGTTGGCAATAAGAGCCTTGACCTAAAAGCAATGGTATTAAACATACCTTACTTTGTATTATTGGTCTCATGCCAATTAATATCCGAGATAGTATTGTTAAATGAGTTTTGTACTACCTTGTAGAGGGTTAGAATTTTACAATTCAATTTCTTGTGATGATGGAGCCACCAGCAACCTGTGAGACTCAAGAGATAGAAAAATCAGGCGTGATCGTGAAGTCCTTGAGGGGGGTGATGACCAAAGAAACTCTGACAGTCAAGTTAGATAACGGAATAGAGGATGAGATCCAAGAGAATGTGCGAGATCATATAAGCATTACCGTGACCGGGAGACGGTGGTGCGACGGTGGCGGTAGGCAAGGCGGAGCATGGCACTATAGTTGTGTAGCGGGGTAGCCGGAACTAGACCTGGCGGTGGAGAGACCGTAGGGCGGCCGGAGCACGGTGCTACAAGGGAGGTAGAACGGCCGGTGTAGCATGAGGTAGGGGTGTAAACCGATCCAATCCAACCTGTTTTTAGCACATCTAATCCAATCCAATGTCAATTGGATTTCTAATTTTTGGATCCGATCCGATCCAATAGTAGCTGAAGTCCAATCTAATCCAATCCTATTAAGGATTTTTAAATCCAAATCCAATCCAATTAACGTAAAAAAAACACAAGTATTTATTCAAATTAAGTGTTTTACACATAATTTAGTGTACAGATTTTGCATTATCATAAACCAAATTACATATAATAAAGTATTAGATATGAAATTCACACTAAAATGAAGTCATAATAAATTACTGGACAATTAATTGTGAATTTTGTAAAAAGAAAAACTCATAAATTCATTTTATTTATTTATTTTGATTTCAATAATGATTTTGAAGTGTTAAAGAATGTATATTTTTTCTTTATAATTACAAATTATTCTCTAAATTGTGTTCAAACATATATATTTTTTATCATTATTTAGATACATTTTACAAGTCAATTAAGTATAAATATGTGATATAAATTTATTTATTTTTAATTAATATATAGGGATTGGATTAGATTTGATTTGATTTGATTGGATTTTGGTATATGAAATCCAAGTCCAATTAGATTGGATATCAAATCTCAATTGGATTGGATTGATTAGATATAAAATTAGATTAAATATTTTGAACAGCCCTAGCGTGAGGTGGCTGGAGCACTGCCTCACGACAGTCAGTGACAGATAGAGCGGAGGTCACCGAAAGGTAAAAGCTTCTGAAGAATAGATGATGGAATATCAAGAGGTTGCCTCTAGCTAGGTAAGATTGTGTATCCCAAATGAAAGCACTCACATGGGTATTTATAAAGGATAAGGGAATGCGACGATTGTTCTCTACACTTAATGTAGTATGGTCAGTTACACCCATTAATGAGTGAGACGTACACTCATTAATAAGACTTGATGGAGGCTCTTTAGCTGATGCAATACAGGGTTTACACCCATGGTCATAATGGAGCATTATGAGTTATTAAGTTGGCACCTTAATGGTCATTACCTCGGGGGTTAGGTCCAATAGCTAGGTAGGTGACCAGATTCATGAGCTGACCCAACCTGCGGAGCGGCCCGCTTCGTGATACGACCCGACCCATAGAGTAGCTTAGCCTGTGGAGCGGGACTTGTCGTAAGGTAAGCCCACTCGTAGAGTAGGTTAGCCTACGGAATGAGTCACTTTGCATGTGAGTCTATGAGATGGACTTGTAATAGTGTCAAGTGGTTGGACCATGGAACGAGCCATTAGCGAATTCAATCATAACATAGAGCTGGATGAACCGTGAGTCGTATTGTAGAGTACATAATTATTGGATTACGACATAAAACTACCATAAATAGATTGTGACGTTAAACTCACGTGATAAATCGTCGTATTAAACTCGCTAAAAAAAATGACATGACACATAATTAATTAACTTTTTAGAAGTAAAAAGATGGATACGAATTTTTGGCCATTTACACTTTTTTATCGTATTGGCTTTTTGTCAATCATTGCAGCAATTGTACACAACTGGTCGCCTATCTAATCTCTCACTGACATACTATGCCGTTGTTTAGCAAATGAAAATTATACTGTTAAACTTAAGTTTGCAGCGAGTCTTTAAGGGAGAAGAAATTAGAAAAACCAACTCTTTAAAGTGTAGTTAGAGAAATTCCATTTCTCATCATTACATAAATTCTAACCACTACTTTATAATGTGTATACTTGCCTAATTTGTTGCAACCCCTTCTTCTTTATTGTGATGTCCCATCAGAACATCTTTGCATTAATTTCTAAAAAATATTTTATGATTTTGTTGGGTTTTTTTTATTATACATAATATATATATCTATAAGCTACATAGGTCCACTAGTTATATTAAACACGGCTCCATTCAATCTTTATTTATAGATTAATATATAAATCAAACATATATAGAACTGGATACTCACCATAGAAGGCGGTATTACTAAAGTCTTTGCTTACTACAACTTATTTTGCTATGAAAATACAAGGCACTAAGACGAGAAGTCTTCCATATATAATTAAGAACATGAACCGGAACGCTTCTTCCAAATGCCCACCAAGTTAGAGAGTGCCATGCTAGAACATCCATCTTCACCAAGCGTCTTAGCAGCAGCTTCCTTCAACTCCTCCATCCTCTTCCTAATCCTCTTCCCTTCTTCTCCCTCCATCAAACTCCCAACAACTCTCGAAACTTCCTCACGACTCACCACTCCATTTCCACTTTCTTTGGGTCTCAAAGCAACTTTCACACTCTCTGTAACCATCACGGCGTTCATCTTTTGCTCTGCATATAAAGGCCAAGCAATTAGAGGCACCCCATGAACCACACTCTCAAGAATAGAGTTCCAACCACAATGGCTCAAAAACCCTCCTGTCGAGCCATGGCTAAGAACTTGAGCTTGTGGTGCCCAAGACGACACCACTAAACCCCTCCCTTTGACCCTTTCCAAGAACCCTTTGGGCAAAAAAGGAAAAGGGTCTTCAAAACTTTCAGCACTTACAAAAGAAGCATTAGATTTTTCATTATTTGGGCTCCTCAAAACCCATAAAAATCTTTTACCACTCAATTCCAACCCCAAAGCTATCTCCTTCGTTTGATCATAAGACAAAGTCCCCCCACTACCAAAAGAGACGAACAAAACAGATTTACTTGGTTGGTTATCCAACCAATTTAAGCACTCACAAGACTCCTCAACCGGGTTGGTCATCCCGATTCTTATAAGCGGTCCAACTGGATAAACAGCCGGTTTACCCGGTTCTTCCTTCAACAGAGCTTGTATAGCTTCTTCTTCCAACTCCAAGAAGCTATTGAGTATAATCCCATCAACAAAATAGAAACTTTTTGATTGGTTTAGAACCATCTTGTAAGCATCGTCGGACCGGTCTTGAACCGGGTCCATAAGGTCTCTCCCCTGAACCGGTACACAACCCGGAAGCTTTAGTGGTTCTTTCATGTCTCTAAACTCTCCCAAAACAGTTTTATCCAACTTTGGCAACTCGAAACTGAAGCACAACGCCGTAGCCGAAACAAGGAAAAAAATATAAGACAAGATACCAAACTCCTTAGCAACACCAAAAGCGTCAGCTCCAAAAGGATCAAGAACTAATGCCACCAACTTTGAGCTAGCTTTTAGAGACTTGATCACTTCTCGCAAGGGGGAAAGCGAGAGTTTTATGGCTAGTGAAACATGAGCTTCAGGCTTAACACTGGTTGTTTCGCCGTCGACGCTCACCGGAGGAAGATAAACGACGTCCACGCCGGCGGGGAGAGTTTGAAGGACTTGTTTTAGTGGTTTAGAGGGAGAACCAATTGTGGGAACGATGAAAGTAACAGCGAGGTTGTGATGAACGACAAGTCGTTTGGCTAACTCTACGAGGGGAATTAGGTGGCCCATTCCTGGGCAGGGTAGAATCGCAATGTGGGTTGGTTTTTCCATGGTTTGGTTATTTGTGTTGAAAAACTAAGTGCTTAACGTTTTTATATAGAGATTGTAAAGTAGAGCAGCTACTGTGATTTTTAAGGGTCAGATAATTTAACAGGATCTAGAACACTCTCGCCTGACTTTCGTTACTTGTCTTTAGAATATGAATTCTAATAGTGAGATCTGTGTTTCCTTTTCTTCTCTCCCTGCTTTCCTCCAATTATTGCCATCCACAATGATAAATAATCCAAAGATGTCAAATATGAGACTGGTCATCTTCAACATCACCGACATCAAAATTGTTATTTGTTATTTTTTTTTTTTTGATTTTTTTTAATAGTAGCAATGTTTGTTGAGATCAATTATTTTGAATTTTAATTGGCACACTGTTAAGTTTTTTTCGGTTAACAATACAGAATTTTAGTATGAGTAATTTATCAATTAAAAGTTTAATAAATAAACTTTTTAAAGACCAAATAAACGGTTATAAAATTTTCAACATAATAAACGAAGATCACACTTGAAGTTTTTATTGAATATTAAGAAACTAAACATTAACAATGAGAGATAAATTTTAGAGTGGTTAATACCGTGTTGAAGAACAAAGTGCTTAAGGTTTTTATATAGAGATCAGAGATTGTAAAGTAGAGCAGCCATTGTGATTTTTAAGGGTCAGAAAATTTAACAGGATCTAGAACACTCTAGCCTTACTTTTGTTACTTGTCTTTAGAATATGAATTCTAATAGTGATATCTGTGTCTTCTTTTCTTCTCTCTCTCTGCTTTCCTCCAATTACTGCCATCCACGATGATGAATAATCCAAAGATCTCATATATGAGACTGGTAATCTTCAAAATCACTGACTTCAAAATTGTCATTCGTTATTTTTTTTCAATTTTTTTTTCTCGATTAATTAGCACAAAACCTTCCAATGTTTACGCGAATTTATGTGTTGCCCCCAAAATTAGAATTTGGCACAAATACCCCTTAAACTTGCATTTTTTTTGATAATTTTAGCAATTTTGGCATTTTTTTGAAAGTTCAGGAGGGGTATTTTTACTCATAATTGTCAAAAAAATACAAGTTCAGGGGATATTTACGCCAAATTCTAACTTTGAGGGGTAACACGTAAACTCGCCTAAACATTGAGGAGGTTTTGTGCTAATTAGTCTTTTATTGTAATATGTTTAGATTGATTATTTTGAATTTTTGTAGACACACTATTAAATATGTTTTCTGTTAACAATACATAATTTCAATATGAGCAATTTATCAATTAAAAGCTTAATAAGTAAACTTCTTAAAAACTGAATAAACGGTTATAAAAGCTTCAACACAATAAATAAGGATCACATTTGAAGTCCTTATTGAATACTAAAAAGCTTAGCATTAACAATGAGAAAGAAATTTCAGAGAGGCTAATACCTTAGTAGTTGAAAATGAGTTATTGAATGTGTGTTTACATTTATTACTTCCACTATTTATGAGCATAAATGTGAGCATTATAATAATACTATTTATAAAGAATTACTCAATAAGTTATATCCTGACAAGCATTTAATACGTACTCTGTCTTATTTCAATAAATAACCACCACTTCTCATTAAATGCTCCATGTCGGTGGAATTTTGAGCCGGTTCGAACAGATGTGTTCGAATATGGTCTTTGGGCCGGACGCTGCACTAATCGATCTAAACACTCTTGGCATCTTTCTTTAACTTTCCTTCTTAGCTTTTTGATAGGTTAACTTCCTTTTTACTATTTTATCCTCAGCTAAATTCGGGTACTACAACTCCTCCTCAAGTCTATTGGCTTCTAGAAGTGAATGGACTTGTCATCTTTTAGATATGGAGTTGGGCTTCATTCGGTCAATATTTTGAGATCCAAATTTACCCTTCTTTCACTTGTGGTGGTCACTTTGAACCTCACTATCTTTACCATGTTCGGAATTACTCACAACATTTGTTAGACAGGCATATTGTAAACTCAATGTCTTTTAATACATCCTAATTAAAAAATATAAAAAACCAGGATAAAAACTCTTAAATATCCAACAACTGAATTGTTTTACCCTCGAAGACTTTTAGTAGCAACGCTCGAATAAGGACTTAATGAATGATCCAGTTACTATGGGACTGCAAATATTTAATCACTTCCTGAAATTTCGCAACTATGTTCGGGACCATTACTCTTGAAGCATGGAAGGAAAACCTTACTTTCTAGGGTGCCTCTGTTCGAGACCCCAAAGAGTGCAACAAGACTCTTCATACTCTTTCCACCACTATCTTTATGGGTTTTACTTTAAACACCTCTAGTCTCTCATCACGCGCCATATCAAAACAACGCGTTGTACACACTTACCAAGGTGCTAGCTGTTGTCTGACACGAATCATTAATGGGAGTGACGTATGCTGTCCCAATTAGACCCGAAACGATATAGATGACAAACGCCATTGATACGCGTTGGTCATTTATCGGACTTTGGATCCTTCGAAGACACGCTACTCTTGAATTTCGAATTTTGGTACTTCTTAACCTCCAACCAAATCTTGGTTAAGGCATGGTTATATTGGGTTAATTCAACCCAAAAAACCCTATTTTCAACACTTTACTTTCATAATTTCGATTGAAAACACAAAATCCCACAAAAGCTTCCTTTATAGTTCATCTTCCTCCTTCTATTACTTTTTGAATCATGACAAGAATCAAGCAAATAGGTCGGAGGATCACCGAAGAGGATTTTAATAGTAAGCTCTTCGACCCGATTTACTTTTTGCTCTTAATTTCATGAATTTATATCCATACACTAATTCACGCTTAAATTCTAGTCGAGCAAGCATAAAATAGGAATAGGTGAACAATTTGTGCTACGCATCTCCTTTTTCCATCTAGATAGTGTATTCGTGACAAATTCGTATCTAGATAGGAACGTTTTTATACTATGTGCGACATTTCTGAATGTTCTCGTAATTTAAGTGATACTTTTGAATCCCCTCGTTAGATTAATAAACGAAATAGGATTTTAGAAGGGAAAAGGGGCACAAAGGCCTATTCTTCCCTTCAATTTCTTTGGAACATGGCATGTTGATGCTAAAAACTAGATCAACCGTCAGTTGCCGAATTTCGCTTGTGATGAACTATTCGATGGTCGGAAAATGACATAAGACCGCATCGTTTTGCAAAATAAAAGACGCCGTCAGATGTCAGGAACTGTTTTCCCGATTAAAATAGGTTCTAGGGTAATTTTGTCATTTTTTGAAGAAAAAAAGAAAGAAAAAGGAGGGTACCAAAGTGTAATTTAGCCTAAATAGTGGGTCCTTGTGATTTTTTAAAACACTTGAGGTACTTTTTGACAATTTATATAACTAGAGGATACCAAAATGCAATTATCCCTTCTAGAATATACCAGCCTCATTTTCCCTAATTTTGTCCTATCAAGACTAGAATGTAAGTGTGATGTTGCCTTTAAAAATTACACGCTTCTACCTAGAGTTTTCTAGGATATACTGTATTACACGTTTTTACCTAGAATTCTAGATATAAAGTTTTTGCTGCTAGTTAAAAAAAAAAAAAAAAGTTGTTGCTGCTTTTTTTTTACTTAACAGACATTTATTTTCTTCTTTCTTTGTTTCTGACAATTACCGCCGATCACTCGATGCTGATTGATTTGGCATTTTAAAACAGGATTTTTTTTTTTTTTTAAATAATGTCTATGTTCCTTAAGATATTGGGTCAGTTATTGTGCCGGTTTGTTTCCACATTCTATATACTTTATTCCTGGTACCATATACTCATATTATTGATATAGTCGTTTGCTTTTCCTCTATTTCATATACCTTATATCATTTACTCTTACTATTCAATATATCCTCCGTGTTTAAATACTTTCTATACTATATTTATTTGGACTTACATCAACGGGCTCACTAACAATTTTTTTAACTGAACCATCTAATTTTTTTAGGAATAATTATATTTTGGTATCCTCTAGTTTCATAAAATCGCAAAAATACTCCATATTTTGAAAAATATAAAAATAAAGCATCTTATTGGGGACAAATTGTAACTTGGTACACTCAATTTCTTTTTTACAATAAAATAACAAAATAACTCTTGTACTATTGTGGATAATTTTACTTTTTTCACACTATAGATCCCTGAACTCTTCAAATATTTGCAAATTTGTCTCAAAAATTAATTTTTTTTAAATTTCTTTTTTTGATCTTTTTTTTTTCTTTTGTATTTCTTTTTCTTTTTCCTTTTATTTTTCGCCCAAATAATTGAATTAAATTTTTTAATCTATTTTGAATAATTTTAATTTTTTTTACATCACAGGTCCCTAAATTATTTAAATATTAATAATTTTGTCCCAAATATTAAAAAAATTATTTTTTTCCTTACTTTTTTTTTCTTTTTCTTTTTCTGTTCTTTCTTTGCTTTTATTTTTCTTCGCTCCAACAATTTAAATAAAAGCATGTTTGGTTCAGCATTTTGTAGTATTTGAAGTAGAGTATTTGAAGCAGGATATTTGAAGCAGTGCTTTTGTTTGGTTGAGAGTGTTTGGTTCAGAGTATTTTAAACAAAGTATTTGTAAAAAGTAGGAATTTAATAATAATATAATAGAAAGAAATAATATTTTAATAAAAAGGTGGTTGAGAGAGGTAATATTTTATTAAAAATGTAATAGAGAGATGTAATATTTTATTAAAAATGTAGTGGAGAGAGGTAATATTTTATTAAAAAGGTGATAGAAAGAGGTAATATTTTATTAAAAAGTAGTAAGGTGGTGGACTTATCGAAATCAGAACTAAGTTACGCACTTTACTACGATTGATGTATGTACTATTTGTTAGAATGTGCAATATGTTGGGATATTTTTGCAAAAAATTAAAAATATTTCGCTCTAATGTGGCTTATTTTAAATTTAGATAGCGTACGAGCTCATTTTAAATAGCACGAAATAAGTAAGATGGAAAAAAAAATTATGCAAATACTCTATTTTGAATACTCTGGAAAAAAAAACTGTTTCATATACTCTGAACCAAACAGCAATCTCTGTTCATATACTCTATTCCATATACTCTGAACCAAACATGTCACTGTTCATATACTCTGTTCCGTATACTCTGTTCTGTATGCTGCGATATGCTGAACCAAACAGCCCTAAAAACTCTCAAAATACCACATCTCTCTATCACCTTTTTAATAAAATATTATATATCTACACTACCTTTTTAATAAAATATTACCTATCTCCATCACTTTATTACTTTTTAATAAAATATTACATCTCTCCATTACCTTATTACTTTTTAATAAACTATTACCTCTTTCCATCACCTTTTAAATAAAATATTATCTCTTTCTATTACATTTTTAATAAAATTTATAGTTCTCAATACTCTATTTTGAATAGTCTGTTCAGAATACTCAAGAACGCTGAACCAAACAGGCCATATAGCTCTTTCCACCACCTTTTTAATAAAATATTATATCTCTCAATCACCTTTTAAATAAAATATTACTCTTTCAACCACCTTTTAAATAAAATATTACTTCTTTCTATTATATTATTATTAAATTTCATGGACCCTACCAATCCTATTTACAATACTCTAAATCAAATAAAACTATTATTTACAATACTATGTTTACAATACTGCATAATGTTCCACCAAACATGCACTAAATAGTTAGAAATTCAATTTCGATGATACTTTTTAGGATTATTAAAAAATGATGAAACTTTTTAAAATAAACACAAACTACAAGATAAAAATAAAAAAAATAAAATTGCGGCCATTTATTACTTTTCCTTAATTTTTTTTTTATTGTTCCCTTTTATTGTTTATCATCTAGTTTTTATATGAAATATATTTATTGATATCTCTTTAAAATTAGACTAGCAATATTTCTTTAAATGCAGATATTTTCATGGGATAATTTCAACCAAAATACTTTAAAAATAATTTATTTTTAATTCTATACCCTAATCTTTTGAATTTTTAAGGATATTCTTTTTCTTACATTTTTTTTTCTTTCCATTTGACCACATTTTATTACTGTTGAGGTCAAAAATTCCCACTATAGAAATGAGCTTTAGAGGCAAGCTTATTTGGATCAATTCTGCATAGAAAGTTCTGCTCGGAACTTATTCATATCATTGCAGCAACTCACTCTTTATCATTCCAAACGGAAATGGTATTTAAGAAAAGGAACCCCGCAAGCCGAACGGATTTAATTAGTATATCTGAACGAAATATTATAAAGTATGACTCGTCGAAATATCTTCAAACGACATGCTCAATGACCGTTCAACCACTTGAACGATATTCACGGGCTGTGTTCCAAATTTAATGGACCACGATTGGGACTTCAACTAGAAGTCCCAAAAGTCCTATAAGGCGAGGTCAGAATCCTCCGCATGGCTAATCTACATCCTATATACTTAATCTATCAAACTTACAACTACTACTACACCGCCACTAATCCACCACAATCCGAGCCCATAGCTTCTCCCCGTCTGACCTCTGTCCAGACTCGGTCATGTTCCTGATCTCCGTTCCAGACAAAATTGTTACTATTTTTTCAACTATAATTTGGTAAACTCGATTCATAATTGATTATTACTCTATTTATTTATCATTCTCCTTTAATTAAAATCTTGGACTAACTTGAGTGTCAGAGTGACTTTAGTCGACACCACCCTAGTATCAAGGTTATCGCGTTCACCTTTTCTCATTTTTTGGTTTACAGATTGCTGGTGCCCAAACAAATTCAATTGTAAATTTAAGCCTCTACAGTTTGGTGCCTACTGTAGGGCCCCGTCATTATCATGAGCCAAATCAATGAGCGAATTTACCTTGAGTATGGAAAATATCTCAAAAATCCCATATTGTAACTCTCAGATGAAAATTCTGCTGAGCCAAATGAACAAGCGACTCTATTAGTTGGAGCAAGAGAACAACGAAATGCGTGCGCAAAACCTGCAATATCAGCACCAAATCAAAGCACACGCCAATGAACAAATGTCTAGCAGTTCAAGATTCCATACTAATGTCAGACCAATGCACTCACTCGAAACTCCGATCGAAACAGTCACCAATGAACAAATAACTAGCATAACGCGTACTCCGATCAATAACCGAGCCAAACAAAATCAAGAAGAATAGGTGACTTTACCTATGAACACAACACGGGTTTCTCCAGATATTGCACAACCAAATGCGATCGGCGTTTTGATTCCATCAAGTGCACACAAAGCGGAATTACAGTGTCGACTTAATGAAATGGAGGATCTGATCGGAAGAATCCCATGAATGCCTGTACTGATCAAGAAAAGTTCTGTCAATTCATATGCTGACTCTCTGTTCATCGATAATATCGCTCTGGTAGAGATGCCTTGGAAGTTTAGTGAAACGACCCGACCTCGCGCGGACCGTACATCTTACCTCTAATTTACTGGATTGTCCTAATAAGGACTTTAAAATCTCGTGTAAATTTTTCTTTTCCTTAAGATCCCTTTCGTTCAAAAAGATTGTCACTTTATAAAATAAAACCCGATACTTTATTTCGAAAACTCGCTTCGTAAAACAA